>SEYY01006586.1:2500-20676 GCA_009176605.1 Armadillidium nasatum | reverse complement strand
AATAACACAAATCTGCAACGAAAAATTAACATAGGGTTTTTCAATTGTTTTCTATAGATTTTTGCATGCTGAACACGAAAAATCTACTTAAAAATTTCTATAAAGTAAAGTTTTCTTGAAAAAAAAATTTTTTTATTTAATAGTTGTGTAATCTTTCATTGAACAGATAATTTTTTGAGTTACCATTGATTAATATTCTTGTTAATTAATTATTTTTGTCGATATATATATATATATATATATATATATATATATATATATATATATATATATATATATATATATATATATATATATATATATATATATATATATATATATATATATATATATATATATATAAAATGACTAAAGCATTTACACAGAATGCCAGCATATTCACATTGGAAGAATATGCTTTTCTTTTATTTTATGCATCATTGCTAGTTCAGCATTTAAGCGTGCCAGTACAATTCTCTAGTGTTCAAAATTTATACTCTTGCGATTTGTCTCGAAGAAGCTGTGTTATTTCCCCAGATAGCTTTTGTTTTATATGGGACGAATATTCTATTAAAGCTCAACGAAAAAACATAAGCGATTTTGTAAAGAAAGTATATTTCGCGTACTTCAAACTTAAACTTGGGTATCAAGACAAGACTTGGGCCCCCCACAAGGTGTGCATGAAATGCGAAGAACTCCGCAAGTGGTACAAGGGTAAAAACGTAGTTTTCGTTTTGCCGTCCATATGATATGGCGTGAACAACAGAAGCACAGTACGACTGCTACTTTTGTTCAGTCGGCGTTAAAGGTTTCAATTGAAAAAACAAAAAAGAAATATCTTACCAAAGGTTTATTCAGCCATTTTTCTCGTGATTCACTCAAGCAAAATACCGGTACCACTTCCATCGTCTAATTTGGATGATATCAGATTGGAGTCCGGAGAAGAAGATGCTGAGCTAACACAAAAAGATTCTGGGTCTGAATTTTCTGTGCATGATGGGCCTTAACATTTTTCCCAGAACGAGTTAAACGACCTTGTTCCTTGTTAGAGATTTGGAACTTTTAAAAGATGCTGTAGAATTATTGGCTTCAAAGCTCAAGCTCAAGAATAAAAACCTTCTGTTCCCTACAACGTTTTTTTTCGTGGTACAGATATATATAGAGAGAATTCACATCGTTTTACTGTAAAGAGGGGATACTTGTGCTCTGTAGTGACGTCTCTACATGTCCTAATGAGGCAATTCGAAATAGAATATGAATCATCCCAATGGCGCTTATTTATAGATTCGTCCAAAACAAGTCTAAAAGCTATCTTGCTGCATAATGGAAATAAATTTGCATCATTTCCAGTTGGACACTCTGTGCATCTGGAAGAAAATTATAAGATTTTGGCTCTGATTCTTGAGAAAATCAAGTATGAAGTTCATCGCTGGATGGTGTGTGGAGATTTTAAAATTCTAACCATGTTGTTGGGCCAACAGTCACTCTATACATACAAAATATTTCTGCTTTCTGTGCTTGTGGATTAGTCAAACCAGAGACCTTCATTGGCAAAAAACTAACTGGCCACTTCGAGACATCCTAACTCCTGGTTAAAAGAACGTCATCAAGAAAAGCCTGTTTCCTCGTTAAAACGTCCTCTAACCACTTATGAAACAGTTTGCAAAATTTTTACCAAAAAATGTTAAATGTTTCAAGTATCTACGTTCCATGTTCCTAATACTCACTGAGGCCAAGTTGAAAGAGGGAGTTTTTGTTGGACCAGACATACGCAAACTCTTGTCTGATTCCTTGTTTTCAAAGTCTGTGAATGAAACTAAAGGAGAAGCCTGGGATTCATTTCAATACGTAGTGCATAAGTTTTTGGGAAATAACAAAGATCCGGATTAAAAAAACATTGTAGAACGTATGCTAACTGCATTCAATGCTGAAAGCTGCATCATGAGCTTAAAAATCCATATTTTAAATTCACACATAGACTTCTCTTCTGAAAACTTAGGAGACTACTGTGAGGAGCAGGGGGAAAGATTCCACAAGGATGTTACGGAAATGGAGAGACGAATAAATATGATGGGTGATTACTGTTGGATGCTTAAAAGAAACTGTGCATACTGGATATAATAATATAACTGTGCATAATAAAATTATGCTTTTTGATTTAGCAATGTAGATTCATTACAATCCTTTTTTTATGTTGCAAGAAAACTATACATAATGGGAAAAAATGGAGGTCATTTTGAGATTCAGCACACCAAAATATATATAATGTTAAAAAAAAAAATAGCTGCCTCGGTGTAAAAATATTTTTAATGAAACTTTATTGAGTTTAATCAAATCTTTCAAAACATTTGAATTATAAGATAACACCAAAATCAGCCTTTATAGATCAATCTTTGATGCCTTTTTACCCTATGAACTTATTAAGTAAAAGTTAAAAATCTTCCTCATTTTTTTTTCTTTTAATTTGGTTCACTTAAAAATTTTCAAAGCTAGTTACTTACAGGAGGTAAATTTATTGTAAAGATTTGACAATACAGAAATGGGTCGTTACTTTTGGAAGTAATTGAAAATTTTAATCCCTCATTTGTCTCTTTTTAAGTAAAAGTTAAAAATCTTCCTCATTCTTTTCTTTTAAATTTTATTTTCTAGGTGATGCTAGTGAATCTTCATAATTTTCGTCAAAATTTTTAGAAAATTAAAGTTGAGTTCACAGATTCATGAAAAATAGTTAGAACTCAGTGAAGAATCTCTATTCATTAAATATCCCCACAACTCACCCCAACCTTAATTTCTACATCTTTCAAGATTACAAATGTATTTTAATTTATTTTCATTATATGTTATCGAACATTCCATTTTGATTCTAAAGTCTAGTAAAAACAAGAGCAGAATCCAAGATTTTATTAACAAATATGCTGATAACTGTCTCAATTATTTCTAGTTATAGAGTGAATTAATTTCATTTGTTAATAAATGTCATAGTATTTGACGAATTTATTTTCATCGTTTCCCTTGAGGAAATAATTCCTGAAGAAATAACTTTTATTTGCTTTTATAAATTTTTAAATGGTTTCGTATACTGGAAAACAAAAGTTTTCCTGACAAATTCAGCTTGAAAAACCATAAAAGCATCAATAGCAAATGTAAGAGGGATTTTTTATTACTCGAGAATCCTTTTCAGCATTCAGTATGTTGAATTCTAATGTGTAGACATCATTTTAAATTGATGTACTCTTTTATTAAATCTAGTTAACAATGATATTTGAGCAGCTTGTTCAAAGTTAAAATGTTTTATTTTATTTCTCCTGTATGGTTGTAATATTTTTCAGTCATATATATATATATATATATATATATATATATATATATATATATATATATATATATATATATATATATATATATATAATATATATATATATATATTTCCATAATCACATATCCAACCTGGTAGAGAGAATTCAACACTAATCAGACAATATTTCTAACAAACAGTTTTGCAGAATACGGTTCCTGATGGCTATTCACCACCATCATTCTTACTCGAATTGATTCTCGTTTTGCATGAGGAATGATATAACATCCCATTATAACCATCCAGGACTTATATTTGTAAATTTCCCCAAGAATTTTGGCAGTTATGAATAATGGGAAAGGTGGTTCCACACTTTAATAAGAAATAAATTCATTCATTTAAATGGAGCTTCAATAATTTTGGGCAACCTTTACATATATATATATATATATATATATATATATATATATATATATATATATATATATATATATATATATATATATATATATATAATATATATATATATATATAATAAATATATATATATATATATATATATATATATATATATATATATATATATATATATATATATATATATATATATATATATATATATATATATATATATATATATATTAATGAATTTTTTTTTTTTTAAATTCATTTTAAATAAATTTAAAAAAAATATTTCTCCGATGTAGCATTTTCATCCTCGTCTCGAGAATTAAAAAAAAAAAAAATTAAAAAAACTTAAAAATATATTTTTTTTCAGTTTGTAAAAGGTTTCATATATATATATATATATATATATATATATATATATATATATATATATATATATATATATATATATATATATATATATATATATATATATATATATAATGGGCTAGACCATATCGTTTCACACCGATGACCGTTGGTTTGTTCCTTTTCACGTTTCACCTTATCATGAAGTCTCTAGAAGACGTTTCTGGCACTTCGGTGCTGCTAACTGGTCTGACTTACGATTGTTCTTCTCTGATTTCCCATAGAATGATTGCAACTTTCTTGGGAGGGGTACCTCGTAATGTGCTGAGCGCATAACAGAGGTGATTCACTCAGGCATGGAATCGAACATTTCATATTCTTTTCTTTCAACTAAACCTAACAAACCTTGATTTAACTCTATTTGTTCTCGTGATATCCTTCGCAGGGATGTTCCTTGTCCTCTCGCCCATTCTGGCATTTTGCAAAAAAAAAACGTCAACTAAACTTTGACTTTTCCTTTATCCTTCCTCTAGTATATTCTGATGGCACAACTGACGGTTTACCCTCTACTAAATTTCAACTCTTCGGCCAAATTTTTACCGCAAACTTTATCTTAGACGATTCTGGAGCTAATCTTCCTTCTTCAACCCCTTCCTACTCATTTATGCCTAATACTGCAATTTCTTCTAAAGATGTCGTTTCTGCTCTTTCTGAGCTTAACACTAAGAAGGCTTACGGTTATGAGGGTGTTTCTCCTGCGATTCTCAAAACTTGTGCTTGTGAGCTTGCATCCAGTCTTGATAAATTATTTCGTCTCTGTCTCTCTACTTCGACCTTCCTTTCTTTCTGGAAACGTGTACTCATTCAGCCTGTGCCGAAGGGGAACCCCTCTTAACACTCTAACTATCGTTCTATCTCTTTAACCTCAGTTCTTTCTAAAGTTTTCGAATCTTTTATCTTTATGAGAAAGAATCAGAAATACATTAATGCTTCTAATTTTATCTCCGATAGCCAATATGGCTTTCGTAAAAAAACGTCTACAGGTGATATTGTTTCCTTCTTTCTGACCCTTAGTCCTCCGCTCTTCGGTGTTTCTTTGAATCTTTCGCTGTGGCACTAGGCATATCAATAGCCTTCTATAGAGTCTGGCACAAAGCAGTGATTTTGAAATCTAGCCATCTATCTGTGACCTCTCTGATTTTCTTTTTGGTCGTTCTATAGCAGCTGCTGTAGGCAGCCACCGCTTTAAATCTGTAAATAATGGTACCATTATTTACCGCTTTAAATCTGTAAATAATGGTACTCCTCAGGGATCTGTTTTATCCCAACTCTTTTTATGCTTTTCATTAACGACCTTCTCTCTAATATTTCATCACTCTTCCACTTCTAAGCTGATGACTCCACCCTTTATTACTCCTTTCACTTTGAAAGAAGCCCCTCTCAACAGCAGTTAATTGAAGCAAGAAGGGTGGTCTGAAACAACTGACCTCTGATCTTTCTCGTATTTCAAATTGGAGCAGAGAAACCATGATCGATTTCAATGCCTCAAAAACTCAATTCCTCCTTCTTTCTACTATGAAAACTTCGAAAACACTCTATTCAAATCTTCATCTGTCCTCAATATTCTAGATGTTTCTTTTTCACGTGATATTTCTTGGAAGGATCACATTACTTCGCTTTCTAAGCAAGCTTCTAAGAGGTTGGGTGTTCTGAGGCGCATTCGTCGTTGTTTTTACTTTTCCCCAGTTCCTTGCTTTTTATAGGAGTGTTGCTCGCCCCTTCATGGAGTACCCCTTACACATCTGGTGTGAGTATAGGGCTTTTAGTCTTATAAAGACTTTTGCTCTTATTAACTCTCCAATATCTTCCTGCCCGTCGAACTATTACGTCACTCTTTCTATACTATATCTATTACAACGGAGACTGCTCTTCTGAACTCTCACGACGCATGCCTTCTCCATTGGGAAACGTTCGTGGGACACGACTTACTAAACACTCTCCTCCTTTCACTCATTAATCTGTTATATCCCCAACTTTTTCCACTTTTCATTAATAACCTTCTCTTTATTATTTCACCACCAATCCACTCCTATACTGATGACTTTTACTCTTCATTACTCCTTTCATTTTATCTCCTAACAGCAGTTAATTGACCCAAGGATGGTGGTGGCTTTGGAGCAGCCAACCTCTGACTTTTCTGGTATTTCAGTGAAATATATAACATACTAAACCTTCAGTTAAATAGGTAGGCCTCTTGCCTTTGCCTACCAGAGATATATATATATATATATATATATATATATATATATATATATATATATATATATATATATATATATATATATATATATATATATATATATATATATATATATATATATCCTTTTTTCTATAGCATTTTTTGGACTTCTATCATTAATATTAATTGAAAAATCTATCAATAGAAGTTGAATTCCATTTCAACAAGGAAAAATGAAAATAATTATTTATATTATATTATATTTATATATATATATATATATATATATATATATTATATATATATATATATATATATATATATATATATATATATATATATATATATATATATATATATATATATATATATATATATATATATATATATATATATATATATATATATATATATATATTTTAACTATTTACTATTTAATACCTTAATTTTATTTATTTTATTTATTTTTGCTATTTCATATTTAATGCTAATTGGCATCTTTAATTTCAATTTTAAAAAATCTGTAACCTTTGAGAAAAAATTGGCTCCTGAGTCTCACTAAATGAACAACGTTGCTTGTATTTGTATCTCTCTGGCTTAGAGTCATCTAAGCCAGTCTCTCCTGAAAATCTACTATTATATGCATCTGTTTTAAATGTTTATCTCCTAACTCATCTGACATTCCTAAATTGATTGAAAACTTAAAATGAAAGATTTGGCACATTCTCTCGTCTTCTTTTTTAGAAATGATCATACTTGGATCTCAATATTAACCATCAACAATTACATTCCCCTATTTCTCAATATATATATCTGATTAACTTGTTTATCATTTCCCTACTTAGAATAAACTTTATAAATGGTGCGACTTCTTTCTAGTATCTATAATCGTCATAAAGATCAACTTAACATACTAGACATCCTCTTTGTATCCATTTCTTTTCCTTATTCAGTTAAGCTCTTTCTATCTCTGTATTCGTCGCAATCATTTCAAGTCTTTAGCAGTAAAGACTCCTGCCTGTAGTAAGGAAGCATTACTGGTATTTCGTTATTGCTAATTGGTAGAACATGTAGTTGTACCAATTTCATTTCCCACGGAATGATTATTGCTTCATTGAGAAGGATCCTACGGAGATTTTCTTAGAGCTTTTCATCCTCTTCGGTAAAGGTTGAATCAATAGAACAGAGACGAAGCAGTTTACTAAGACAAATGTGCAAGTCCAAAAAACAAAATTACGAGCACAACAATAGAAATACCGTCAGAAAAGTAATACATATTCTTAGCGTCACAAGAAAAAAAAATCTTTAGATGGTATACTGTTAGGCATAAATGAGTTGAAGGAGAAAAATAGATAAGTTCTGGGATCGTTTGGATTCTTGGGTGTAATTATAGATAATGGTTTAAGTAAGGAGTTCAATTTAAGCAAACGATAAGACACTAGTACTGCTGTCAAAAGGAAAAAAGGAGGAAGTTAAATGGAAGAAGCAGCTAAAACTGATTTTTTAAATGATAGAAAGAGCGAGAGGCACAGGGACCAGAAAGAAGAATTGATTTTTTAACTATAAAAAAAAAAACAAAAAAAACAAGAGGGTTTCTGTGGTGCGAAGGAGAATATATATATATATATATATATATATATATATATATATATATATATATATATATATATATATAATATATATATATATATATATATATATATATATATATATATATATATATATATACTATATATATATATATATATATATATATATATATATATATATATATATATATATATATATATATATATATATATATATATATATATATATATATATACTGATAATGGGGATTCGAACCCTGACCTCTAAGATGGTAAGACATTGCGCTAACCACTACACCTCTGATGTATATATATATATATATATATATATATATATATATATATATATATATATATATATATATATATATATATATATATATATATATATATATATATATATATATATATATATATATATTATATATATTTATATTTTTATTTTACCTCTGGTGGGCAAAAGCCAGAGGACTACCAAATTTCCACCAGAGAAAGGAGCAAATCGTGATCCTGGTCAGATTAAAGGCAGACATGTCCCGAGACATTGCGTTTGTAGGTCCGTAAGTCAAAGGAAGTTAGGAAAATAGATGAACTGACGGTGGCCCAGACATTACCAGTAGAGTACATGTAAGATTGAGCATAGCGGTTAAGTCTGGGGTCAGAGAGTTGGACAGAGAAAGGATGAGACTGTGTAGAAAGATGTGTCGCGCGAATTCTTCTCAAAGGAGGAGGCATGCGAAGAGAGAATTCGGAAGGGCAGTGTCCATTGTAATAGCGATAGTAAAGAGAAAGTAACGCAACAATTCGACGGCAGAAAGAGATTGGGGAGAAGTAGGAGAGTTGATAAAAACGATATATATATATATATATATATATATATATATATATATATATATATATATATATATATATATATATATATATATATATATATATATATATATATATATATATAGTTTGCTTAGAAACAAAAAAATCTATATCGAGGAAAAATCACTGTTATAAGTAAATTATTTCTCGCTTTAATTAACGGCATGAATTTTTTTTTTTTTTTTTTTTTTTTTTTTTTAAATATTCACATCTCACATCTCACGGACATTGCCCTATTCGAGAAGAGGAACTTTTCTAGGTAGTATATACTTTGAATCCTCAAATGGAATCGAACCGACACCATCAAGCACGTGAGTCAATCACTACCGATGATTTCTAAATGTAGGGGAAAAAATGGTGAGAGAAATATAATAATTTGCCCTTATTAAAAAAGAAATTATTTTAATCTGTAATAAATTAAAAGTACATCGTACCAAATAAATCTTCATTAAAAGTACAGACAAAGATAAATCTAATCTCTTTTATAAAACCAATCTCTAATTATTTGCCTATTTTTTGTATATATATTAAAAAATAGTTCTAACTATTATTTGAATATATTAAACTATATAAATGCAAGCTTATTTGTGATATTTTACTTTAAATATTTTATTCCTATGTACTTTCTTTATTTGTGATATTTTAATTTAAATATTTTATTTCTATGTACTTAACATTTAGTACTTCTTTATTCGTGATATTTTACCTTAAATATTTTATTTCTATGTACTTTCTTTATTTGTGATATTTTAATTTAAATATTTTATTTATATGTATTTAATTTACTTTCTTTATTTTTTTTAATTTAAATATTTTATTCTATGTACTTTCTTTATTTGTTTTATTTAATATTTTTTTTTTTTTTTTTTTTTTTTTTTTTTTTTTTTTTTTTTTTTTTATTTAAATATTTTATTTATATGTACTTAACATTTAGTACTTTTTTATTTGTGATATTTTAATTTAAATATTTTATTTCTATGTACTTTCTTTATTTGTGATATTTTAATTTAAATATTTTATTTCTATGTACTTATTATTTAGTACTTTATTTGTGATATTATAATTTAAATATTTTATTATATGTACTTAACATTTAGTACTTCTTTATTTGTTCCGAAATTTTTTTTACCCACACTAATTCTGTTATTATTTCTTAGCACTTGTATTGTTGAGAAACGTTAGAAAAGAATAACATTTGCAGCTTAAAATATTTTTAATTTTGTCATAAGAATAACAAGAGTCATTTATATTGAGTTCGAAAGGGTATATTAATAGACATTTGGCTTGACTCAAGCTTTAATCTTTATTTTGTAAAAAGGTTATAAATCCATATTTATAAATCCAAAATTGATTCTTAATCTATAAAAGAATAAATCAATCTTTTATTAATTAAAGAACTCTTATAACCCCCATTCTAATATATTAATATAGTTGTAGTTAACATAATAAAATATTAGTAAATACTTGTACTAACCTCAATGTTAATTGAATAATATAAAAAAAATTATGTAAATGCAAGAGACACGATTAACTCATCAACTGAACAGGAAACAACAACCACATTACTGATAAAAGGTCAACTTATAAAGACTTCAACAATGTATAAAGGATAATATTCCTGAGAATTATATTTTACAAATACTGTTGGGTTTTCAATATTATCTGTTGTAGTATCGAAAGCAGAGGTTTCTTCTCTTGTTAGACCTGAACTTCCTTTAACAATATTTCCTATAAGAACCTCAGCGAAAAGTAATGTAAACTTTGTAGATGAATCGGAACTGCAAAGAGTGGCTCCTGCACTGGCACTGTGGAAGAGAAAGAAAGATATATATATATATATATATATATATATATATATATATATATATATATATATATATATATATATATATATATATATATATATATATATATATATATATATATATATATATATATATATATATATATATATATATATATATATATATATATATATATATATATATATATATATATATATATATATATATATATATATATATATATATATATATATATATATATATATATATATATATATATATATATATATATATATATTACATTACAAAAAAGAATAGCCATTATGGCCTCATTTAAATATATTTCCTAGAATATCTGAATTTTCTATCTTAGAAATTCGAATTAATTCTTAATTCGCTAACCAGTGTCAATCTGATGAATCATCATTTTCTTTCGCATCAGCAAAATATATTTTGAAGTAAAAGTGAGATTATTTACTGGTATTAGGTTTTCTGTTGTTAAGAAGAATAAGGAATCTTGTTCGGTGGTCTAGACTCATTTATCACTTCGGGTTCCCTCCTTTAACTTTTATGCATCTAGTTTTTAAATAGTTCCAAATCAGCGCTAGATAATGGAGACTTCTATCTATATGTCAATATGGTCACTCATGAAGGTTCAATTTCGTCTTGCATTCCTTTTTTTATTTTTTTTCCTATAAATGATCTTATTAGTTCTTTCAATCCCATTAAATTCTGTGCCAGTTTTTCGACACTCAACTCTTCTACCAAACTTGTTTTTATTCTTCTACTCAACTTCGTCTTTTTTTTTTTTTTTTTTTTTTTTTTTTTTTTGTACCCTTAGAGTCCTTTCTCAATTTCAATTTTCTAATTTTATCACAAGCCTGGATAGTTTTTCATGGTATAACTTCCTCAGTCTTGAAATTTAGCTCTTTAATTAAAACAACTTTTTTTTTCACATCTTTCTTTCAAAAATAACTACCAGCTTTACACTAACCTTTGACGACTATGCAGTATTTTCTTCAAATATTTTAGCCAATATGGGTTTATATATTGAATATATATCTATCTTGTACTTATGTAGGAGTATGTGTGCTTGTGTGTGAATAATATTAAATATAAACAAAGCATAAAAGGGTACTAAGAGGTTGCGAGAGATAAATCGTAAAAGACCGTGTCGGAATATGCGTTTGTTTGTTAGTGAGCTTGCATTTGTGAGGTCTGTGTATGTGTGTGTGTGTGTTTGTGTGTGTGTATATGTGAGTGAACAATAGTGATTACAAGAAGAACCATGACATTGAGCTATGGTAATCACATTGATGATTTAAGTAAATACTGTTTTTATTACTACTACTAATACAGCTGACATTGTGATGATAAAGTAAGTTGTCTATGGGGCTTAGGGTTTGTAGTACTGCTATTCTACTGAGGAACATCTTGAAAATATCAAAATAAATTTTCTTGAGGGCTTAGGGCATGAAATACTGTTACAATTACGATTACGGATTAACATAATAATAATAATAATAATAATAATAATAATAATAATAATAATAATAATAATAATAATAATAATAATAATAATAATAAAAATAATAATAATAATAATAATAATAATAATAATAATAATAATAATAATAATAATAAGGATGAAGAAGGGCATTAATAGTTAATTTGTAAACTGAACACGATAATATTGGTATGAGAATGAACTGAAGGAAGTCTGTACTCTGTATGTATATGACTATGATTTTGTGTGTGCGTGTGTGTGTGTGTGTGTGTGTGTGCGTTTGTGCAAGTGTATTTGGGTGTTTGAGAGTGTGAGAAAAAAAAAATAAAAAAGTGTCGAGACAAGTAAATAAAGAATAGGGTGACTAAAAGAATAATGAAGACTGTAAATAGAAATAGAATGAAGTATTAAAACAAGTTTTTACGTTTTAGGCTACGTGTGTTTAACATAAGGTTCAGAATTCGGTAATTTTTTTAGCGGTAATTACCGATTTCTGAAAGTATTAAAAATTACCATTATCGAAATGTCTATTACCGGTTTTTATAAATAAAAAAAAATTATAGTTTATTTAAATTATTTAATTTAATTAATTTAAATTATTTAATTTTCTTTCCATCATTTTCATCTTTAGAAAAAAGCAACTTTAAATTTAATCATTTTGAATTTGGGGAAGCAAATTAATTAAAACCTATTTTATCCACATTATATATATATATATATATATATATATATATAATATATATATATATATATATATATATATATATATATATATATATATATATATATATATATATATATATATATATATATATATATTTTTTTTTTTAACAGAAAATGCCACCGCTCACGGGCAGAGCCCTTTTCAAGGAGGGGGCACACACAGTGGGGAAGAAAACTCATTCAAATTCAGACTTAACGCACATCCCTCAGGTGGGCACAGACGGAAGCCTTGAAGAGTGGAAGATTAAATACAGGAGGAAAAATAGATGATGGTAAAGAGTTCCACAGAACAGAGGTGGCTGGAAAGAAGGAGGCACCACAACGAGTTAGCCTGGGGTTTCCCACGTCCACACAAAATTGGTGCGAAAGCAGGGCACCCCTTGTGCAACGAGGACGACGCAACGGTGGAGGAATGCGAGAGGCCAATTCCCTCGAGCACCTGCCATTGTAGTACCTATAGAAAAGAGATAGCGCGCCAACGTCACGTCGCAGAGATAGGGGGTCAAGAGAGTTTGAAAGTAGGGGACAGTTATTAATCTTTTAGTGTATATATATATATATATATATATATATATATATATATATATATATATATATATATATATATATATATATATATATATATATATATATATATATTATATATATATATATATTAATATTAAATAAGCATTTAATGTAAATTTTAAAGAATATCCGGCAATTTTATCTTCATACCCGACCGGATAGTAAAAACTGGATATCCAGTTTTTGGAATTTGCCGGATATTCGGTATCCGGTTACTCTGCAAATTCACTATCCATACCATCCCTGATGAAATGACAATCTTACCTGTTGTAAAAATAAGTTCCTCCTCCGTAAGGACTTCCTGAAGAAGTACCATGTCTTAGGTGTTCTAAGTTTTCCTTAACTGCATCATCAACATATTCTAAATCTATTCCGTGGAATAGTTCTTGAACATTCAAGAATTCGCTGTTGGGTTCCTTTTCTAATGCTTTATATTTTTTGGTAAATATTTCCCACTGTGACGTATCGTGTATACGCCAAACTTTAATTCTCTTAATTAAAGGTAGAGAAAGTAAAAGTTTTCGATGTATATCGACGTATTCATCGTCTGTGGCACTTAATTTTACAAGTTCAAAGGTTTTATTATTCAAATCTTCCGAGGTTTGAGGTGATAGAAATATTTCCTTGCATTCATCCTTTTTCGAATCAGTACTACCGTTATCGTTGCGTTGAATATAGGGTCGCCTTCTTAAGGCCCTTTTCTTATAAGTAGTTTCATTTTCCTGGGTCATCGTATCAAAATCAATTAAGTAGGAAAATTTTGTCGATGTAAACATAGTAGTGCTATCCTGACATTGGAAATAGTCCTTCTCAAGAAGCAAAGAAGAGGAATCACTGTTATCAAATATATTCCATATTTTATCGTCGTCTTGAAAATACCACTTAAATACTGTAAAGTTTTCAATATCATCATTTTCATTTGCAAATACAGAAGATTCAGTAGTTAGATTCCAAATATAATAAGTTTTATCTGTTGATTCACAGAAAAGTGTCATTTTATTAAAGTCTATTTCTAAGTTCTTTTCCCCCAAGAGCTTTATAAGACCTATTTGTGAAGTGTTAAGTCTGGAAAAATCTAATTTGGGAAGAGATACCTCTTCACAATTAGGATCGCTATATTTACTGTCGAGGATCTGTGAATGATATTCCTCAAAATTATACCATTTATCGCCGTTTCCAAACTGCCAATGAGATTTATGAAAGCAGTGAAAGAAAGGGCAATCAGTGAGTTTGCAATTAAGCTTTATTCCATCCAGGCAAATTTTGGTACTTTCTATAGACCCATAAAAATCTGTACAATGCACACTTTTAATTTTAGTTTTTTGGTTAGCTCCAAGGGATTTTGTAATCTTTTTTACGTTTTTATTTTCGTGTATTTGACCATCTTTGATGCCAAATTCTGAGATGTTCTCTACAATAGACGTTTTGGATGTTTCTTTCAAATAATTTTCATTTGTCTTTTCTATGCACTTATCTTTGATATCAATTTCTGGGGTGTTTTCTACAATAGGCGTTTTGGATGTTTCTTTCAAAAAAATTTCATTTGTCTTTTCTATGCACTTATCTTTGATGCCAATTTCTGGTGTGTTTTCTACAATAGGCATTTTGTATGTTTCTTTCAAATAATTTTTATTTGCCTTTTCTATGCATTTGTTTTTGATATCAATTTCTGTGGTGTTTTTTACAATAGGCGTTTTGGATGTTTCTTTCAAATAATTTTTATTTGCATTTTCTATGCATTTGTTTTTGATATCAATTTCTGAAGTGTTCTCTACAATAATGGTTTTGGATGTTTCTTTCAAATAATTTTCATTTGCCTTTTCTATGCACTTATCTTTGATGACAATTTTTGGGGTATTCTCTACAATAGGCATTTTGGATGTTTCTTTCAAATAATTTTTATTTGCCCTTTCTATGCATTTGTTTTTGATATCAATTTCTGTGGTGTTCTTTACAATAGGCGTTTTGGATGTTTCTTTCAAATAATTTTCATTTACCTTTTCTATGCATTTATCTTTTAAAATCTTAAGAATATCTCTTGGACATTCATTTGAAGATAATCCAAGGCTCTGTAGAAAAATAACAATTTTAGCATCACGAATATCGTGACTTAAAGTACAATCTTCCAAAGAACAAAATCCTAAAGTGTTTACGTAAGAATAGCAAATATGGAGATTTTTGCACTTTTCTGCAAGTTTACATTTTCCTTGATAATAGTCAAGACATGCATTAAGGGTTGGGATTGTTGTACAAACTTTTTGAAACAGCAGTCGTAAAGATGTATTGGGTAAAGTAGATATATAATGTTTTTTTAAAATGTTTAGATTGTGATCAGATTTGAAATTGCTCATATGACCTAATGGACAGTCCTTTTTTATGCAATTTGAATATACAAAATCCTCACACAAATGTATCTGCGAACAAATTTTTCTAATGCATCCATCTTGCTGGTGGTTATCGCAAAGCTCTAATTTTGGACAGAGTTCAACTAGGCTATCTCCTTTTTCTGGATCGTTTAGTGTCGAAAACACATGGTCTTTTTCTTTTAACTCTTTCAAAAGTTCACTGCCACTGATGTTCAGTTTCTGAGAAAGATTGCTAAGAAAACAAAAAAATCCTTCATATTTACATAGTTCTCTAACAACAGCGTTAATGTCAATTTTTCTTTTGACATTCTTATTTTCGTTTTTTTGTTTACGGTACAAATTTTCTGTTTTCAAACTTTTAAAGTGGTTGTTATTATTTGGTGCCCAATTTACACTTTTACTATACCGTTGCTGAGATGGTTGAGATGAGTGAACAACATTAAACTTTCTTCTAACTGGGACAGAGGTTTGCTGTGAAGAACTTCTAACTGTAGATATAGGCGGGTGAAAAGTAAAATTAGGAACAAAATTAGTAGGGCACCGTAATGACTGCGATGAATAACAACCATGAGAAATGGCTAAGCGAGGAGATGAAATTGTTTTTTCATTCCTAAACATCACATGTGACGAAAAGGTTGACTGATTAGTGTAGGTGTTAGGGCTTTGAAAGGGTTTACCAACATATTGTTGTTTTTTCTGAAAAGCAGAACAAAGATTTTTATTTTGTGTTGGCTTCGCTGCGCATCTCAAGGAAGTTTTTCTTGTTTTCGAAATAGTAGAGGCATTTGAAAGACGTTTTTTCCCTCTTTTCTTTTTCTTATTCTGCAATAATAATAATAATAATAATAATAATAATAATAATAATAATAATAATAATAATCATAATAATAATAATAATAATAATAATAATTAGACATTTTAGAGCAAGTCCTTCATATTTTTGTAGGGAAGGAAAGTATACCTCCCAAGGCGATGAAGTTACCCCCAATTGGCATTATTGGATGTTAAGGGTACCTCCCATTGCATTTAAGTGCTCAGTGGTACGTACCCTTTCCCGCTCATCTCCACATTTTTCTACGTGGAGTAGACTCTCCTTTCATAGACAATAAGCGCTTTTAGAGACAATACATTCTTTTTTTAAAATAAATAAAAAAATATTCAAGATGGCATTCACACAAGTAGCCTTGTAGAAGCTTAGGGAGGCGGCTTCCAAAGTAGCCTTTCATCCACACCTTCCCCTATCACCACTTGAAAGTTGGTGGCCTCTGATGACGGGGTTGGTGCAACCAAGACTACGCTGCTGGCTTGCACTGGGGCACGATCTATTAATTCCATTAATATCTGCAGTATTTAAAATCTTCAATTCAATTTCAACTTTGTTAAGCACCACCTCTCTTCCTCTAGACCTGACCTCTTATTCTTGACTCTGCAGTGGCGCTTGACATATCCAAGGCTTTTGACCGGATATGGCATGCGTCGATGATCTCTAAGCTCCTTTCCTTTGGGTTGTTTCCTCCTCCTCTTTGCTTACTCATGTCTAGTTTCCTTTTAAATCGCTCCGTATCAGCACTTGTTGATGAAGAGACTTTTTCGTCTTTCCCTATTAATTGTGGTGTTTCTCAGGGTTCTGTTCTATTTCCTTCTTTATTCTAATTCTTCATCAACGACCTCCTCAGCTGTACTTCTAACTCTATTCATTCTTATGCCGACGATTCAACTCTCCATTCTTCTACTCATTTCAAGTCTGCTCCCTCTTTTGCTTCTCGTCTTCAACTTTCCGATTCCAATTTTGACGATATGGATGGAATTTACAGAGGGGCCACCGCAACCTTGTGAAATTCAACTCTTTGAAAACAACTTCTTCACATCTCTCTATAAAAAACACCTCTCAGCTTTCCTATCTCTTTCGATGGCTCTCCATTCTCACCTGTGAACAACATAAATATCTTGGAAACCTCATATCACAACGGTTGCTAAGGTGGCCTCTAAAAAGCTGAGAATTCTGTTCAGATTGCGGGAATTTTTTTCTTCTGAACAGTTACTTCAATTATATAAGGGTTTTATTCGTCCTTGTATGTAGTACTATTATCCCATTTGGGGTGGTTCCGGTTTCGCCCTTCTTTTGGATAATGTTGAGTCTAAGGATAAAGACTAATAAACTGTCCCCTACTTTAAAACTCCTTGACTCTCTTTCTCTGCGAGGTGACGTTGGCGCACTCTCTCTTTTCAATAGGTACTACAACGACAGATGCCCGAGGGAGTTGACTTCTCGCATTTCACCATCATTGCATATGGGGTGCCTTGCTTACATATGAACTTTGTATGATCATTGCAAACTCTAGACTTGCATGTTGTGGTACCTCCTTCTTTCCAGCCACCTCTGGATGTTTTTCCTGCTGTATTTAACCTACCTCTCCCTAAATTCTCTGTCTGTCCCCACCTAAGGGATCTACATTAGTTTCGGGGTGGCGTGGGTTTTGTTTTATCCTTTATTTATGACA
>SEYY01006585.1:0-22500 GCA_009176605.1 Armadillidium nasatum | reverse complement strand
ATATCCATTGAAAAAGTTGTAATAATAATTTAATCAGAGTAAATATATAGTTTTAAGAAAATAATATAAAGATTCAAATATTTGGATAGTTGAATGTGAACTTTAAAAAAAAAAAAAAAAAAAAAAAAAAATCAGTACAAAATTTATTAAAATATACGAGTAATTGATGATGCCTTTTTATTTATTTATTTATTTATTTATTTATTTATTTAAGGAAGAGCCCCGTTCTCGTTCTTCAGGCGGTTACAAATTCACATGCCATCATGGTCCAGATGAATGTTATGGAAACAAACTGTTAGATTGCGGATTGAAACACATAGAGGATCATGAAATTTTTCTTAGCTTCTCCTTTTGTGTAATGAGTGCTGAATACCCTCCAAGTTCTGGTGTTGAGGTAATTAACCGTAATTTCCTCATATTATTATTATTATTATTATTATTATTATTATTATTATTATTATTATTATTATTATTATTATTATTATTATTCATGAAATATAAAATGCATCTGGCATGGAAGATAATTCACCGTAGTCTTATTTACAGAACATTAAGTTAAAATGTGCTAAATGATTTATTAACGAGGAATTTTCCCAAAATCTAAGTCTGATAACTTCAGCCGTGTTTGAAAGCTCAAACTATATTGTTGTTTGAATATTTAGTGAAAATGATTCGTATTTCAACTGCTCCTGCATGTGCAGTTTGGTAAGATTTTTTGTATAGAAAAGCTCTTGAGAGAAATGCACTAAGTTAAGAGTAATATTCGGATTTTGTCTTCGCTATATTTTAAATGTAGTGCAAAGAAACCTATATATATATATATATATATCCATCAGGGTTGGGGATAATCATGAACCCATGGACAAATTAAAGGTAGTCATGTCCTGATACAAGGAATTTGAAAGTGTTAAAGTCAAAGTAGGTTAGGAAAATAAATAAAATGAGTTTGTTCCAGACTTAACCAGAAAAGTACATGTAAACCTGAGCACAAAGGTAAAGTTTGGGTTCAGAAAGTTGGGCATAGAAAGGATGAGACTTGTTACATGAATCCTTCTCATTGCGATTGATGAATTCAGAAAAGCAGTGTCTACTATAATAGCAGTAGTACATAGAGAATGACTCATAATTCGAGAGGAAGAAAGAAGACTGGGGAGAGTAAATAAGATAAGAAAAGTCTGTGGAAGCGAAACTTGAAGAAGGGAAAAATGTTGAATGTAGGAGTATTTTGTAGAAATTTTTAGAGTTGGAACGATATACCAGGGAGATTACTAGTGGAATGGATCATTATGATAGTCAATGAAAGCTTTGTATTCCGTCAATAGGACCAACAAATGGATGTAGAGTTATGGGAGTAATATACGATTGTGTGTGAATTCCTATTCTGTTGTTTTGGACTTAAATCTAAGAAAGAAAAAATAAGAGAAGAGAAGGAGAGCAGAATATAGATTGAGGAGATAAAGGTCCCAAGAACTACAGATTTGAAATTCAAAAGAGATAACGGAGAGGTTGTGGGAATAAAGCCCACAAACACCGCATGGATGAAGCCAGATTGAGATCGTTTGGACATCTGGAGAGGATGCCGATGAGTAGTGACGAGAAAGATTTAGAGGCAAATGCGGGGAGGAGTCAGACCAAGAGGAAAACCTTTTAAGAAATAGAATGACTCAGAGAGGATTTCTTAAGAAGACACAGACTCCAAACAATGCAAGCTTTATGAATGAGAAGGTACAGCAAAACAGAGAAATATGGAACAACCTAACCATATATATATATATATATATATATATATATATATATATATATATATATATATATATATATATATATATATATATATATATATATATATATATATATATATATATATATATATATAAATATTGCAGTGTGCAAATCAGGTCAATGTGTCTCCAGATACTATAATAAATTGCGCCAATTCAACAGAGGGTGAAAATCTTCTTCATGACGTCGGTGAATTACAGTTTCAGTTGGAACCGGAAGTAAACTATGTTCCATGGATAATTATCAATGATGTAAGTTTTTTCCTTTTTCTTTTACAAAAAAAATAAATAAATAAATAAACAAATTAAATTAAACTCTTGATATTGTCCTTTTGTTCCAGTACGCTTAAAAATAATAATACAATGATAGTCAATATATCTTAGTAGTCTATATTAAAATGCTGTTTTCATAACAATAATAACAATTATGTGAAATAATGCTCTTAAATTTTGCGTCATCATCATCACCATTACTGTCCAATCTTTCAGATCACTTCTTATCCGCTATGAAAGAAGGGTATAAGCTTATTTCAGGAACAAACTTCTGCAGTATTTGAAACATTTCATCTTTCTCTGTAATTTTTTCGTTATCTTTTCTAGCCTACGAATCTCCTATCATAACGTCATCATTAGTCTGTCAATTGACAAAGAAAATTACTGCCAAGTTAAATACGTAACTTGTGTTCAAAGTAGTTGCTCTAACATTTTAAAATTTTACTTCAAGTGCGTACTTCTACAACAACAAACGTATAATTATTGAGAGGGTTCAATTTCAGAAAAAGTTTTTTAATTTTTGACCGATTTTTATGAAATTTACAGATTATATGCATTTCAACGAGTTGAAAAAAAAAACTTGATTTCTGACTTTTTCCTGTATCTACAGTATAAAGTTTTGAAAGTTTCTTGGAAAACTTACCCTTGATAAAAATGAATAGAATTGAAAAACCACTGGTCGAAATGACCTTAAACCTGAAATGTATATTCTCAGTCCAGCAGCTACAAAATCTGCTATAGAAAAAAAAGTTATGCCCTTGAATGACCAACTGGAAAAAAAAAATTTAAATTTTGGAAAATTAAACTTCCGGACAAAAAAAAAGGAAAAAAAAAGCTACACGTAAGGCTTTTTTCATTTTTTGTGGGTGTATAGAAAAGGTACAGAGTTACAACTTTCTCTCAATACACCATTCAGTGCTTTTTGTTGTTTTCGAGAGAGACTCAAATTTTGACAATTTTCAAAATAATTTCAAAATTTTCAAAATTTGAGAGGCTGTGTCTCAAAAAGAACAAATAACATTGAATGATGTTTCGAGAGTAAGTTGTAGCCCTGTACCTCCTACATACACTGACCACAAATGAAAAAAAGTCATACGTGTATTTTTTTTTTAAAAAATTTTGTCCGGAAGGGTAAATTTTTTCAAAATTTTCAAAATAGTCAGACATTCAAGGGCATATATCTTTTTTTTTCTAAAGCAGATATTAAAAATTGCCACTTAGCGTTTGCAGCTATTAAAATTGTGAATACACTGTTAAATTTTCAGATCATTTCGACCAGTAGTTTGGCCCCGCTATTCACCTTTTTCAGGTGTAAATTTTCCAAAAAACTTACAAACCGTAATAGATACAGAAAAAACGTCAAAAATCGACATTATCTTAGATTGTTGAAATGCATAGACACTGTAAATTTGAAATTAATCAGTCAAGAATTTGAAAAAGTGATTTTAACATTGAACCCTCTCTTATATAAACTGTTTCAATTTATTTCACTCGCAAAATGAACAGTGTTATTTATTATAAGATACACATTCTTATTTTTATATAACAGAGATCAGTCTTGATTCTGGTAGTCAAGATGAGGTAGAATGGAAATTTTGAGCTGGATATAGGAATGAGATAGTAACCCAACATTACTCTTCTTCCGTGAAGATATTTTTTTCAGAAATTAAGCAAAACAAAGCATCACTTAACAGTTTACCATATAACATTACATACCAATCGATAGTTTATTTTAACATATATTAACTTTATTTTGCCATCAGTTTCATTTGAAAACTTGAGTTCAGTTAGATGTTAGTGCATAAATGCCTGCTGTAGACATCCATTATTGACGAAAGCTGGAGTAAACTGCATATATATATATATATATATATATATATATATATATATATATATATATATATATATATATATATATATATATATATATATATATATATATATATATATATATATATATATATATATATATATATATATATATATATGTCAACTCTAATCTTGCTTCTTCCACTTTCCTTTCTCTAGTTTCTTCTGACGGCACAACTCCCGTTTTACCTCCCACTAATGCTGAACTCTAAGCTCAAACTTTTGCCTCAAATTCTACCTTAGCTAATTCCTGAGCTATTACTCCTCCTTCAACCGCCTCCAACTCCTTTATGCCTAATACTTGTAATTTCTTCCAAAGATGTCATTTCTGCTCTCTCTGAGTTTAATACTAAGAAAGCGTACGACCCTGACGGTATTCCTTTCTGTTCTCAAAACTTGTGCCTCCGAGCTTGCACCTGACCTTGGTAAACTATTTCGTTTCAGTCTTTCTACGTTGACCTTCGCTTCTTTCTGGAAACGTGCTCTCATTTATGATACGCCGAAGAAAGGGGGCCCCTCTCAACCCTCTAACTATCGTCCTATTTCTTTAACTTCCTTTTTATCCAAAGTTTAAAGTTTCCGAATCTATCCTAAACAGGAAGATTTGGAAACACATCATATCCTCTAAATCTTATCTCTGATCGCCAATACGGCTTTGCTTTCGTAAAGAACGAACTACTGGTGATCTTCTTTCCCTTCTTTCTAATTCTTGACACTCCACTCTTCGGTATTTCGGTGAATCTTTCGCTGAGGCGCTAGACATTCCGAAATTTTTCGATAGAATCTGGCACAAGGCTTTAAATTTCTAAACTTCCCTCTTTCGGAATCTATCCTTCTCTCTGATTTCCTTTCAGGGCATTCTATATCAGGTGTTGTAGACGGTCACAGTTCTTCCTTTAAATCTATAAATAGCGGTGTTCCTCAGGGATCTGTCCTATCTCCAACTCTTTTTTTACTTTCCATTAATGATATTATCTCTGTTACTTCATTACCAATCCACTCCTATGCTGATGACTCCTCACTTCACTACTCCTTTCAGTTTGTAAGAGGTCCCTCTTAACAGCAGTTAACTGATACAAGAAGCGTGGCCTTGGAGCAACTGACCTTTGATCTTTTTCTTATTTCAAATTTGTGCAAAGAAAATATGGTTGTTTTCAATGACTCAGAAACTCAATTTCTTCATCTTTCTACTCGACATAACTTTCCACACAACTATGACATCTTCGAAAACGTACAACTCAAACCTTCATCTGTTCTTAATATTCTCGATATATCTTTTTCTCTTGATCTTACTTGGGAAGATCACATTACTTCTCTTTCTACACAAGCTTCTAAGAGGTTGGGTGTTCTGAGACGCCTTGGTAATTTCTTCACTCCACCCAACAGCTTGCTCTCTATAGGGGTGTTGTTCGCCCCCTGTATGGAGTATTCTTCACACATCTGGGGTGGTTCCACTGATACAACTCTCCTTAAGAAAGAGGAATCTAAGGCTTTTCGTCTCATCAATCTCCCACTCTTACTAATTCTCTCCAATCTCTTTCTGCCCGTCGAATTGTTGCGTCACTCTCTCTTTACTATCGCTATTACAACGGACATTGCTCTTCGCGCCGGATACCTCCTCCATTAAGAAGGGCTCGTTGGACACGACTTTCTACACAGTCTCATCCTTTCTCTGTCCAACTCTCAGACCCCAGACTTAACGGATATGCTCAATCTTACATGTATCCTACTCTGCTGATCAAATCTGGAACACACTTCCTTTATCAGTTTTTCCAACTTTCTTTGACTTGCACACTTTTAAACGCCGTGTATCGGAACATGTAGGCCATTGACGACAAGAATGCGGGTATTTTCCCAACTCTAGTAGATATTGGTAGGCCTCTGGCCTTTGCCAACCAGAGGAGGTATAATATATATATATATATATATATATATATATATATATATATATATATATATATATATATATATATATATATATATATATATATATATATATATATATATATATATATATATATAATTTTTTTGGTGAACAGAATTTCACTGAAGTAAACCTCGAGCTGGCTCAGGATAAATCTAAAAAAATTGGTTTGTTCAACGTACCAAGGAGAACAACCAGCAGAATGCGCATCTTAAAATGTAAGAAGAAAAAGAAAAAGAAGAAAAAGAAGAAAAAGAAGAAGAAGAAGGAGGAGGAGAAGAACTTTTTTCCCTCCTCTTAAATTTTGATGTATTTTGTAAGTTAACATAATAAAAAATTAAAAGAATTTGACTATTAAGTTACCGTTAATATATATATATATATATATATATATATATATATATATATATATATATATATATATATATATATATATATATATATATATATATATATATATATATATATATATATATATATATATATATATATATATATATATATATATATATATATATATATATATATATATATATATATATATATATATATAGTGTGTGTGTGTGTGTGTGTGTACGGCGAGCATACACACACACACAGACACTATCTTATTTTTATTAAAAGAAAAAAAAAAATTTAGACATTAAACTATGGACTCGAATGATATAAATATTTGGTAATTAAAATATTTTTCTGCTTTTTATTGAAGTTGCTCAATAATGTAAATTAATTCTATTTTGAAGCTCGAAAATATTCAATTTAAATTTAAAAGAAAACAATGATAAAGTAGAATTTTAGATTGTTTATCATTTTCATTGATATAAATAAACCCTGAATTCACACACGCAAACACATACACACACGCATATATATATATATATATATATATATATATATATATATATATATATATATATATATATATATATATATATATATATATATATATATATATATATATATATATATATATATATATATATATATATATATATATATATATATATATATATATGGTGTATCGTAACATCTTGGACCCATTTGGACAATGGACAGGGAACATCTACACAACGAAAAAATTTTATGCATGAACTTTTGTCCTACAAGTCATAGTTTTTGAGATACTGGATTTTAAAATAAACATATTTATAGTTTTAAATTTTTTTGTATGAAATTGAATTTACATATAATGAAGGTTTTTATGACAATAGATTCATTCAATAATGAATTATAGAACAACAAACAGTAATAAAGGAAAACAAATCTCATAATTTTTGTGTTCTGGACAGTCTTTCATTTACAAACGAAGCTGCATTCACCTAATTTATTAAACGTAAGGAATAACTTAAAAAGTAAAATAAAGTAAAATAAAATAACAAAAAAATAAATAAATGAAACAAGTAATAATGAGTAAAACGACTGTAAGGAGAGAAAAGAAATATAAGTTTTATTAAAAATAATCAACACTAGGAATTTAAATAAAAATAAACACTAGATATTTGGATAAAAATAATCAACACTAGGAATTTTGAATAAAAATAAATAACACTAGGAATTTGATAAAAAAATCTACACTAGGAATTTGGATAAAAATAATCAACACTAGGCATTTGTATAAAATTAATACTAGGCATTTGTATAAAATTAATACTAGGCATTTGGATAAAAATAATCAACATTAGGAATTTGGATAAAAATAATCAACACTAGGAATTTGGATAAAAATATTTAATTTTAGGAATAGGTCCTTTATAATGTTTACAAATGAATTGTAGAATATGAGTTATAGCTAATCCTTGATTCTTTACCTTCTCAAAATTTTTTCCACCATATTTCTGTATATATATATATATATATATATATATATATATATATATATATATATATATATATATATATATATATATATATATATATATATATATATATATATATATATATATATATATATATATATATATATATATATATATATATATATATATATATATAGTTTAATAATAAAGAGCAATAATAAAGCTTTAAGCATCATTTATTAGTATTTTTCATATCAATAATTTCAACGTTTCGAGGATACACTGACCTCATCTTCAAGAAATAAATGATTGAATAAATTCACTATACATGCATTGAAAAAAAAAAAAAAAAAAAACACGAATGAATAGTGTCAGACTTAATAGAGCCAAAGAAGAAACTGATTTGAGTTAAAATGCTAGGAAATAAAATTGAAGTTTAGTTGGTTTCATTTGGAATTTAGTAAAATATGGAAAGGTATTCAAATTTTAGCTCCTGAAACGCCAAACCTGTAGAAACTATATACTCGCACTGAACATATATCAATATGCAAACACATGTGTAGCACATGCATTCGCACAACACACATCGCAATATACAATCACACACACATCGCAATACACAATCACACACACGCATGCATATACAATACATACATACAAACTTTCGCATTCCAGCACCATTGCGTCGTCCTCTTATCACAAGGGGTACCATACTTTCGTGTGAATTTTGTGTGAATATATTAAACTCCGTGGCTTGTCCGTTGTGATGCCTCCTTCTTTCCAACTACATCTGTTATGTGAAACTCTGTCATCATCTGTTTTTCCTGCTGCATTCATTCTTCCTCTCTTTAAGGCCTCAGTCTGCGCTCACTTGAGAAATTAGTGTTAGGCTGGGATTTGGTGGAGTTTCTTTTATTTTATATTTCTTCCCCCTCCTAGAAAAGGATTAGGGTTTGCTGTGAACAAACTCAAGCCCCTGATTTTCAGGTAAGAACAAGATATGAGGTCTAGAAGAAGAAAAATGATGTTCGGTCAGAGTGGAGATTAGACAAAAGACTGCGAATATTACAGAAATTAATGGAAAAAAGAACACCTTACACTAGGGCTAGCCTGCTGCAAGATCCTGGCGGCACCAACGTCATCATCAGAGGCAGCCAACTCCCAAGTGATGATGGGGTGAGGAGTGAATGAGGGGTAGATGAGGAGCATTCTTTAAATGCTGATCATCCAAACATCTCCGAGGCAACTTTATTTATCGCCATTTATATTTTATTTAAAAAGATAATGTACGGGAAAGTGCTTGTAAATTTGTGGGAACATGTAAAGAGAAGAGGGGGGGGGGTGTAATGAGAGCATAGATATTCCAATATGAGAAGAGGGTACACTAACCCTCTCGGAGTGAAACGGAATGGTCTTGCCCATCCTATCACTCCGCTGGTTAAGCCAAGTAGGGGTACTCACATCGCTTCGGACGGAGATACATCCTAATATATATATATATATATATATATATATATATATATATATATATATATATATATATATATATATATATATATATATATATATATATATATATATATATATATATATATATATATATATATGTAAGTTTTGAGTCACTTACGTTACTTGCTGTTTATTATATGAACGATTAAGGTTAATGATTAAAGTTTTTACACTATTTTTATTACAAGGTGGCTTAACTGATTAATTGCAATGTTAAGATACAAGATGAAGTTTACGAGATGTACACCGCTGTTAACAGAGTCCGCGAGTTCTCTGAGGGAATATTTTATTCCGGCTGTCCCTCGCTTCGTCTGATAACAAACGTGTAGATGGCGTTTTATGTCAAATGAGTTACCAAATATTATATTTATAACTTAATTCTAAATGTAATTAAATCTATAACTAAGGGGCCACATATGATTTCCCCGCCCTAGACTGGAAGTCCAAAGAAGCAAAAGAAGTGAGGCGAAGTGAGAAGGAAGGTATCTAAGGCAGGAGGGAAAAACGTAGCGGCGAATAGAGAAACGAAAGGTAAAGAATTGAAAACGTGAGAGTACAAGACGGAGAGAACAACGAAGGAAACGGTAGAAGAAGAGAAGAAACCCTGAACGTGGAAGAAGCGGAAACGATGTCTCGGCTTGTAGCCATATCCAAAAGAGACCCCTCTTCGGAGAGAGAAAAATGGTGAAAAGAAAAGCAAGGTGCATGAGTATTAAATATGAATGTCGCTGAGAACTAGCACAAAGACAACGTAACGGTCTGGTAAGACGGTGAAGTTGACGAAGGCAAAATCCTGACGAGGAAAACATGGTGAATACTAATGCAGGCGCGGCAAAGAAAAGTTGTGAAAGGAACTGCTGTATAAGCGTAAGGAGAGAGGAAACAGAAGTATAAATGGTCTAAAAAGAAATTTGTCACAGAAAGAGAGAAGTGAGAGAGCAAGTGAACCTATGTGAACAGCGGCGGACATAGTACGAAATACGGGAGAACTGGGGGAGAAAAGTAGCCAAAGAAAAGAAGGGGGAGAGAGAGTAAATCGGCAAATAAATGGCGGTAAGAAATTTACAATGGCAATGAAATTTGGTAAATGTAAAAAAAATTGCAAATTAAACATACAGTATTTAAAAGTTATTAAGAAATTATTATTATTTTGAAATGTATTTTACGCACGAATAAAAAAAAAAAGTTTTCTTCAGTCTTCAGTCCAAGGGAGGTGGGGAAAGCCGGACAGCAACCCCCAAGCGTAGGGGAGACTCATCCAAAGTGCACTTCGTTGAGAGTGGGAGTTGAACAAGACAGCTACTTTTGAGGGAAGCGATCTCCAACAGCGGGGGAAGGCGCATCTCCGTTGACACACGAGCTGAAAAAGGGGGAGAGCTCTGTAAATCCCCCAATGTAACAAAGCAATTGACCCCAAAGGAAAAAATGGGTACCCTTACCGGATAAAAATAGTAATAAAAGCGTTGAAGTACACCACGATGGCTCAAATGTTGATCGTCGAACTTGTATCGTAAGGTAGTGAAAGAAATGAACATCTACACACGGCGCACACAAGGGAGCCTTGACAATAGGTCTGAGCATGCACTTCTTCCGGCGGCCAAAAAGGGGACTCCAAAGGTCACATCAGCTGAGAAAAGAAATATGCCGGCCAGTATACAGAAGAACAGAAGTGATTATGGCCCAAAATGACAGAACCTTACCGGATTTAAGAAGAAGAAGGAATGCCTTGTATAAACATAAGCTGCAACGACGTCGCTCACAAAGAGAAGATGGCGGGCGTTCTCTAGCAATCCAAACCACTTGAGCACTCCAGATCACCAATGTAAGTTTTGAGTCACTTACGTTACTTGCTGTTTATTATATGAACGATTAAGGTTAATGATTAAAGTTTTTACACTATTTTTATTACAAGGTGGCTTAACTGATTAATTGCAATGTTAAGATACAAGATGAAGTTTACGAGATGTACACCGCTGTTAACAGAGTCCGCGAGTTCTCTGAGGGAATATTTTATTCCGGCTGTCCCTCGCTTCGTCTGATAACAAACGTGTAGATGGCGCTTTATGTCAAATGAGTTACCAAATATTATATTTATAACTTAATTCTAAATGTAATTAAATCTATAACTAAGGGGCTATATATATATATATATATATATATATATATATATATATATATATATATATATATATATATATATATATATATATATATATATATATATATATATATATATATATATATATATATATATATATATATATATATATATATATATATATATATATATATATATATATATATATATATATATATATATATATATATATATATATATATATATATATATATATATATATATATATATATATATATATATATATATATATATATATATATATATATATATATATATATATATATTGAGAGAACAGAGGGTAGGGACATTCAATTACAAATTGACTTACGCCATATATATTAATTGGCAGTTGCTCAATTAATACTATTTAGTTGCATTATTGCTAATGCTTTACTGTATTATATAATTATTCTCTAGTTAGAAAAATTTTCCACTTTTCAAACTTTGATAATGATCGTGCAATAAGCCTCTGGATAGGAAGTGTTTGTTGTTTATAATGCAATTGTTGCAGAAGTTCCAGAGCAGAATTTGTTCCAAAATAGGCACGAATGAAACTGAAAATCATAGTAAATATGATTTGGAGTTAACCACAGGACAACAACAAAAGAAATCAGAATGACCCTCGTACTCTGAGGTGCAAAAGTAGTTAGTTGTCCACTTATTTGATGCAAGACTATGAAGGTGTGTGCCTCAATCATCAGCACATTTCCATTGAATCGTTGAATTAATTCAGTTGCTGTGATGTAGTGAGTGTCCTGATTGCAGGGAGCAATGGCACGCTTATTGAACTCTTGAAAGAAAGGAGTATATTCCATCTATGTCTGGGAAATAACCGCTTTCTATTCACTAGTAATCGGTTACCTGTATTTCTGAATAAGCTAACGATGTTTAAGATCTATTCCACTGAATTTAATGCAAATGGTGATTAATTTATTTTTCGAATGTATTTGTTGTTAGAAAAGGATGTGAATCGCAATTACATTCAACTAAAACTAATACAAATAATTCTCAATCCATCTTGGAAGAAATAGAATAGAACTCCAAGACAGTGTTTGACCTTCATATCACTCAAAAAAAAAAAAAAAAAATCAGTGTATTCTGCAAGGCGTTGTTCGCTGTTATGTCATTTTGAAAAAATAATATGAAAGGATGATCGTTATAGAACACTTTAGAGATTGGATTAAAGTACTGTACCTCTGGAACAACGCAATTTTTTTTTTTTTTTTTTTTAGTCCAAAAAAACTTGTCAGGACACTTAGCAGAATGACAATAGCCAAATTCTACCTTCGTCAGCAAAACTCTGGGAACTCTTAAAACCCCAAAGACTTACACGTTCTATAACGAATAATTTTTTACATCACTTGAAATATTTAACAATGTTCTAAGAATTCTAAGAAGATTCTAAGAATAACTTGGGTTATAAGCCTAACTGTGTCAATCTAAATTATAGTAAGCATTATTATTATTATTATTATTATTATTATTATTATTATTATTATTATTATTATTATTATTATTATTATTATTATTATTATTATTATTATTATTTTCTTATTATTATTATTATTATTATTATTATTATTATTATTATTATTATTATTATTATTATTATTATTATTATTATTATTATTATTATTATTATTATTATTATTATTATTATTATTATTATTATTATTATTATTATTATTATTATTATTATTATTATTATTATTATTATTATTATTATTATTATTATTATTATTATTATTATTATTATTATTATTATTATTATTATTATTATTATTATTATTATTATTATTATTATTATTATTATTATTATTATTATTATTATTATTATTATTATTATTATTATTATTATTATTATTATTATTATTATTATTATTATTATTATTATTATTATTATTATTATTTATTATTATTATTATTTTATATTATTATTATTATTATTATTATTATTATTATTATTATTATTATTATTTTCTTATTATTTATTATTATTATTATTATTATTATTATTATTATTATATATTATTTTCATTATTTTTATGATTATTATTATTATTATTATTATTATTATTATTATTATTATTATTATTATTATTATTATTATTATTATTATTATTATTATTATTATTATTATTATTATTATTATTATTATTATTATTATTGTTATTATTATTATTATTATTATTATTATTATTATTATTATTATTATTATTATTATTATTATTATTATTATTATTACTTTTTTGAAGCCTCCAATTGGCCCGTTCTTTGACCTCATTACACAGATAACGAATTTCAAGTTTTTGTCACGGTTTGCGATGTATTTTTTTGCACATTCAAGAAACGTGTTCCCGTAGCACTCATCAGGTCCTTTTGAACACCGGAAAATATATTTCTTTCTTCGAGGATCAAGAGAGGGGAAGTCCTAAAATAAATAGAAAGATTAGAAAAAATGAAGGTAAACTGAAACCGATTTCTAGAACTAAATTTTGGCACTAGATTAAAACTCTAAAAACCCAAATTTTCACCGTGTGACAATGTCAAAATAATCCGTTTCGAGAGGGTTCTCTATTTATATATATATATATATATATATATATATATATATATATATATATATATATATATATATATATATATATATATATATATATATATATATATATATATATATATATATATATATATATATATATATATATATATATATATATATATATATATATTTTTAAAGTTCACATCTCACGGGCATTGCCCTATTCGAGGAGAGGAACTTTTCTAGGTAGTATATACCTAGGATTCCCAAGAGGAATCGAACCGGCGCTCTCGAGCACGTGAGTCAATCACCTACCGTTCGAGCCACGGTAGACGGCATAATATATATATATATATATATATATATATATATATATATATATATATATATATATATATATATATATATATATATATATATATATATATATATATATATATATATATATATATATATATATATATATATATATATATATATATATATATATATATATATATATATATATATATATATATATATATATATATATATATATATATATATATATATACAGGGTGTTCCAAAATTAGGACAAAAATTTACCAGTGTGTAGAGAAAGGTAAATTAGGCGCATGTAATTTTATAAACTTATCTCCGCTAACGTTTAGTTTGCAAGATATAGCTTGTATTTGTTTTAAAGAGATTTCTCGAACTTTCCAGTATACACGTTCCAACACCACTCCCGGAAATGCATACAGAATATTTCTTCAGAAAGTTCTTCCTGGATTATTAGAGTATGAACTCTTAGCTAACCGCAGACGAATGTGGTTCCAATACAACAGGACTTTAGCACATTTTCATATTGGCGTTCTAAATTACCCGGATGTTCAATCTCCAAATCGATGGATTGGACAGAATGGTACAATGTCCTGGTCTGCGAGGTCCAAAGATATGAATCCTCTTGATTTCTGTTATAAGGGTACTTGAATTTTGAATTGTATTGACTGAAAATTCTGAAAGGGGAGGGGGCTAGTCGGTCCCTCCCTAATTATACCAATACATTCTATTAAAGCTGAGCTCTCCGCTCAAGCTTTTGCATCTTAATCAATCTTAGGCGATTCCGGAGCAACTCCTCCTTCATCAACCCCCTCCAACTCATTTATGACTAATATTGTAATAGATGTCACTTCTCTCTCTCTCTCTCTCTCTCTCTCTCTCTCTCTCTCTCTCTCTCTCTCTCTCTCTCTCTCTCTCTCTCTCTCTCTCTCTCTCTCTCTGAGCTTAACACTAAGAAGGCTTATGGTCCTGATGGTATCCCTTCTGTGGTTATCAAAACTTGTGCTCTTAGCTTGCACCTTCCCTTGGTAAACTATTTCGTCTCTGTCTTTCTACTTTGACCTTCCCTTTTTGTTGGAAGCGTGGGCTCATTCAGCCTGTGCCAAAGAAGGAAGACCCCTCTCAGTCCTCTAACTATCGTCCAATTTCTTTAACCTTCGATCTTTCTAAAGTTTTCGAATCTATTCTTAACAGGAAGATTTGAAAACATCTCAGTTCTAATCTAATCTCGATCGCCAGTGTAGCTTTCTTAAAGAGCGCTTTACTGGGAACGGTGCTGAAACGGTATTAGAAAGAACGGAGGGCCAGAGGAGGTACTACCCATTATTGATTAGAAAGTTTGATACTTTCTGTTTTGCTATCTAATGTTACACTACACCGCGAATTTTCCATCTTTAAAGTTCTCTTGATTATTTATTTTGTTCCTCCTGTATTTTCCTAACAACTGAAAGACATACTTAAGGAAGAAAGAATTTTCTACGATATGTAGTAACAGAACGTTATACGTTCATTTTGTCATTTTGTGGTGTCATTTTGTCAAAAATGCAAATGATGCGCTAATTTTTTCTGGGAGTTTATTAAATATTTTGTATTAAAATTTATATACAGAGTTATACTATGCCTAATTTCAATTTAAAACATTTCTTCTATTTCATTTACTATTTAATTTTCACAATCCTACTATATTAATTAATTAATTTAAAATACAATACAGGTATGCCTTAGTATCTGAAACAGACAGACAAGACTATTACAAAAATCTAAGCTAATTTTGTTTTACACTTCATATTTTTAAAGAGGTTTTGAAAACAATTCTTTAAATTCTTATTAAGATTTAATATTTATTCGGAATAAATAAAATCAATGCAAAAAAACATAATAACTAACTAGAACGTATCCATAAGCGTAGAGATCAACGATTGTGATGTTTCTAAAATTTATATAAAAAAATCGCATTTGATTAGCAAAAAAATTGATAGAGTCGACACAAAAGATGTCATAAAATATTGTAAATTTCACTGGAGGAGCTGCCACAGAGTTCACAGCATTTTCCTATATATATATATATATATATATATATATATATATATATATATATATATATATATATATATATATATATATATATATATATATATATATATATATATATATATATATATATATATATATATATATATATATATATATATATATATATATATATATATATATATATATATATATATATATATATATATATATATATATATATATATATATATATATATATATATATATATATATATATATATATATATATATATATATATATATATATATATATATATATATATATATATATATATATATATATATATATATATATATATATATATATATATATATATATATATATATATATATATATATATATATATATATATATATCAAAATCTGCCCCCAGGAAGTGTTATTAGCCCTGTCAGTAGGTTCATTCGAAGATGAACCAAGGGTATATATATATATATATATATATATATATATATATATATATATATATATATATATATATATATATATATATATATATATATATATATATATATATATATATATATATATATATATATATATAAGGAAATGTTTGCGTTGTTTCTTTTTTTTCTTTTTTTCCTATGAAGAGTTTTACCTGAAGACTTGAAAGAGTTGATAGAAGTGTACATATTCTGATCCACATTTCCACGGATAAATAATAAAAGTTACTGCATAGAGTATCTTCCTTGGTGTGGGAATCTTTGATCTCTTTGACACTATTACTCTTTTTTTTCCAATTACGTTTAACTCTAATCTACATTCGGTCATTTTATCTAAGACCGTTTCTTGCTTAAATCATTTTTATCTAATATTAATAACTTGAAGGAAAAATATATTTTTGAAATTTTAATTGAGTCTGTTTTTCACAATCCAACTACGTACATACTGTCAATGCATTTTTTCCATAATTTGTTTAAATTTGACGTTCGTATATCCCGATGTAAAAATAATTATGCGATATTCACTTCCTATATGGTGTTGTCTGTTCTTTTTAAAAAGCAAACAAATAGCAATTTTTCTTAATAGATTTATCTATATCTATCTATCTATCTATATCTATCTATCTATCTATCTATCTATCTATCTATCTATCTATCTATCTATCTATCTATCTATCTATCTATGGAACTAGTAGCCGAGACAATTTGTTAAAACCAATCAATCTATAGGTACCGACGATGAGAATTGGGCAAATTTATCCAAACTATTATCCGGTTTTGATAGTTAATTAAAAGAGATGGTATTGAATTTTGCTAGAAGGAAAAGGACTCAATTTTGCTTCATGATAATAATCTCGTAAAGAATGATTAGCATTTTGACTGATGTCGGACTGACGGCCACAGATCAATATATCACTTCCGGAGGTTAAGATGACGAATAGAGCAAAGTACTTCTATTTTTTATTTATCTATATATCTATTTACTTACCCTGGATGAAATGAAAAGTAAGTGTGGTGATTATGGGTCAGATCTACCATTCCTTAACATTTCATCGTGCCTTAAAAGCAAGACAGTTTTCCACTATCCATTAAGTACATAAATGACAATTTTCCAGTGTATGGAAATATACTATTACACAGGTAATTTTAAGTCTAAAATATTCTACCACCCTCCTCCCCTCCACTCCTCACTTCCCTGATAATTTTTGTAAAGAAACTCGAGTGAACCCAAATACAGACTTAAAAGCAAATATTTTCATATCTTAAAGAAACAATATTATAAACACAAACCACGATTTCAAACTGAAGGAAATCGCCAATCTATTAGAAATAATTTTATGGATTTCATTTAAAATTTGGGAACTACAGGATTAGATACTCTCTCTCTCTCTCTCTCTCTCTCTCTCTCTCTCTCTCTCTCTCTCTCTCTCTCTCTCTCTCTCTCTCTCTCTCTCTCTCTCTCTCTCTCTCTCTCTCTCTCTCTCTCTCTCTCTCTCTCTCTCTCTCTCTCTCTCTCTCTCTCTCTCTCTCTCTCTCTCTCTCTCTCTCTCTCTCTCTCTCTAACAGGTTCGTACCAGCTGTAAATTTCACAAGATCTCGATACAGTAACATACCAACTTTTATACTCAATTTACAGATCCGTATGGGACTATAAATTTCACAAGCACACAATACATTAAAAGACCTACTATTAAGGTATTTTAGAACTTCGATTTAAACTTTAAATTTTTTAAATACGTAATACTATAAACTTATTTGCAGAAAAACTGGAGATTGTTTTTCTTTATTCTCTCGCAAAGAAATTTCTTTGGCAATAATATCAATATATGAATCGAAATAATATACACACGTACAAGCACACGCACACGCATACGGATTGTGCGTCTTTTTTTCTAACAATTGAGATCAAACGACGAGATGTGGTAATAATTATCCTGCCTTTCATATTTTAAATGTATACATACTGTGTGTTAAATGAACAATTCTTTCAAAATTTTAAAGTTTACAATTTCACATAAGTTCGTAAACATGCTAACACTCACACATGTACACACGCACACACACACACACACACACACACACACTATATATATATATATATATATATATATATATATATATATATATATATATATATATATATATATATATATATATATATATATATATATATATATCTTCTCTCTAATTTCCTTTCCGGTCGTTCAATAGCAGCTGTTGTAGACGGCCACCGTTCTTCCTTTAAATCCATTAATAGTGGTGTTCCTCAGGGTTCTGTCCTATCTCCAACACTTTTTCTGCTTTTCATTAATGATATTCTCTCTATTACCTCATCACCCATCCACTCCTATGCTGATGACTCCACCCTCCATTACTCATTCCAATTTGGAAAACGTCCCACCCAACAGCAGTTGATAGACTCGAGAAGGGTAGCCTTGGAGAAAATAACCTCTGATCTTTCACGAATTTCCAATTGGGGCAGAGAAAACATGGTTGTTTTCAATGCCTCAAAAACTCAGTTCCTCCATCTCTTCACTCGACACAATCTTCCACACAACTATGATATATCTCTTCGAAAACACACAACTCAAACCTTCTTCTATTCTTAATATTCTTGGCATATCCTTTTCTCGTGATCTTTCTTACTTCACATTAGGTCACATTACTTCTCTTTCTACACAAGCTTCTAAGAGGTTGGGTGTTCTGAGGCGACTTCAGAATTACTTCCCGCCACCTCAGTTGTTTGCTTGTTTGCTAGGGGTGTTGTTCGCCCTTGTATGGAGTATGCATCGCACATCTGGGGTGGTTCCACTCATACAGTTCTCCTTGAGAAGGTGGAGTCTAGGGCTTTTCGTCTCATCAACTCTCCTGCTTTTACTAACTCTCTTCAACCTCTTTATTCCCGTCGAATTGTTGCTTCACTCTCTCTTTACTATCGTTATTACAACGGACACTGCTCTTCTGAACTCTCTCGTCGCATACCTCCTCCATTGAGAAGAACTCGTGCGACACGCCTTTCTACACAGTCTCATTTTTCTCTGTCCAACTCTCCGATCCCAGACTTAACCGCTATGCTCAATCTTACATATACTCTACTGGTAAAGTCTGGAACACACTCACACTCCCTATATCTGTTTTCCCAACTTCCTTTGACTTGCATACTTTCAAACGCCGTGTATCTGGACATGTTGGCCTTCTTCGATCATGATAAGATTTTTCCAACTCCGATGGAATTTGATACGCCTCTTGGCCTTTGCCCACCGGAGGATATATATATATATATATATATATATATATATATATATATATATATATATATATATATATATATATATATATATATATATATATATATATATATATATTTTTAATTGAGGTTCACGGTTTACTTTAATGTGGTTGTTACCTTGCGGCATATAAAAGTTTTCCATACCAGGACTATGGTGGGGAGGGGGGCCGTTATCCTATATTAACTTATAATGGCCTGATGGCCGTAACCTCCTGCTCTTAGAGTGGTATGCTGAGCTCACCTCAATGAAGTACCGTTACCAGTAACAAAGCAAATAGTTAATACTAGCCTTGAAATCAAGTGTGGGAAAATATTTTTATATTTTTATGAAAAAATGTTTGTTATTATTCCTAAGAAAAACTATCAATTAAAGTTTAAGGACATCGTCTTCATATTTTTTTGACCTGCTTAAATTAATACTGATATAAAAGGTTCTGAAATTAGTAACTAAAAATACAATACAAATTATAATCTTCTTTTTTATAAATCTAAAATCCTATTTTTACCGTAAGTTTTTCAAGATAAAGAGAAGATCAGTCTTCAAAACATTCTTAGATAAGGTAACTAATCTTAGAAGATATTAGAATAGTAGTTAGTTAAAAGTGAGAATAGTAGTTTGAAATTGATCTGTCTCAATATAGTAATTTCGTCTCAAGCAGAGGGAAATAGACACTCGACGTTACAACTTTTAACGTCTGTAAATATGTGGTTCACAATATACACGTTCTTATCAGCTCTTTCTGGTTTCCAGGTAATATTCTCAAAAGTGAAAAGCTTATGTATATATATATATATATATATATATATATATATATATATATATATATATATATATATATATATATATATATATATATATATATATATATATATATATATATATATATATATATATATATATATATATATATATATATATATATATATATATATATATATATATATATATATATATATATATATATATATATATATATATATATATATATATATATATATATATATCTATATATAATATTATTGTAATTATCTTCTTTATTTATAAACAGGAAGATGCTTTAAACGCTAATGCAGCGTCCTCTGTCAAAGTTACTGTGTTTTATGAAAGTCTTTGTCCTTATAGCATAGATTTCTTAGTCACTCAGTTACAACCAGTTTATGAGTCGTTGGCAAATATCACAGACATTGAAATTTACGCTTACGGACACATTAAGGTATGATATGCTCATTTTATCTGTTATAAATTCTAACCTTCTTCATCTATGATTTACATGCTATTATTATCCACCAAGTTTCTATTTTGGACGCACTTTTAAGTTTTTTTTCCAAAATTTTACATAGTAATTTATGGCACACCTGTAGTCTTTAGCGTTTACTTTGTGAATGATAGTACAGACAAAGCTTTGAGTGCTGTTGTTTGCTATTGCATGTTTATTCCATATATTAAGTATTCTGGGTTATATATTTTGCTTGCTGTGTGTGTAATTTGATTAATTGGAAATTTATCTATTTTAGTTTTGAATAGAACAGTCTTGATAGGTGATTGTGGTTTCTTAATGTCTCTCATTTTCTTGTGTTCTAATCTCTCGCATTCCACAAATTTTGCGACTCTCTCTCCTTACAAGTGACTCGGTAAATCCATTCAAATTTGGTATGAATAAATGCAGTTCTACACTTGCCTGATTTTGTAAGTTCTTCTTTTCAGCCACATCTGTTCTGTGGAAGTCTTTCCGTCACCTGCTTTTCCTTTTACATTTAACCTTTCTCACATTTTAGCCTTTTTAAAAGCTGAGAGGTATATATATATATATATATATATATATATATATATATATATATATATATATATATATATATATATATATATATATATATATATATATATATATATATATATATATATATATATATATATATATATATATATATATATATATATATATGATTTTTTAAAAATATATATTTTCACATTGTCTTCAAGGAGTCCTTCGATGCTAAAAACAAAAGCTACACGTTCCAGTGTCAACATGGACCAAAAGAATGCTACGGAAACAAAGTTCTTGAATGCGCTAAAAAATACATTGCAAACCGTGACACATACCTGAAATTCGCTTTCTGTATAATGGGTTCGAAGAATCCTCCTGAAGCGGGCAGAAAAGTAATAATAATAATAATAATAATAATAATAATAATAATAATATAATAATAATAATAATAATAATAATAATAATAATAATAATAATAATAATAATATTTTTACTCAGTTGGTACAGCGGTAATGAATCTATTTCTTTTATTTTCAGTGCAGCCAAAATTTTGGAATTTTCTATCGACCAATTATGAGATGCTCTTCATCTGAAGAAGGAAATGAAACGCTCCATCAAGCTGGAGTAATTCAGAAGGAAATGGCTCACAATCTTTATGGAGTTCCCTGGATTCAATTAATCATTATATATATGTATATATATATATATATATATATATATATATATATATATATATATATATATATATATATATATTATATATATATATATATATAT
>SEYY01006584.1:0-20382 GCA_009176605.1 Armadillidium nasatum | reverse complement strand
AACCTTGGTTTAAATCTGCTTATTCTCGTGCTATTTGCCGCAGGGATGCTGCCTTCAAGAATATTGTTTTCAAACTTCAAAAATCATGCAATTTATATTTCATCCCGAAAACGTGCAAAATCTGTTTTTGTTCTTTGCTACATTAAAAACTCATTTTTCAATAAAAAATGGAATAAATTTTTTGCCTCTTCCTCTCTTTCAGGTAGTTTGCTAAAATTGTCACTCAAACTTTGCCTCTCTTCTTTCCCTCCACTAGTAACCAATTTCTTTCAGCACAATTACCGTTTTGTCTCTTAAAAACTTAACTTTTTTGCTCAGACTTTTGCCACTAATTAAACTTTAGGTCATTTCAGAGTTATACCTAATCCTTCAATACTCCCCCAACTCATTTATTGTCATTTCTTCTAAAGAAGTCCATTTTTGCTCTCTCTTAGCTTTACACTAAGAAGGCTTACGGTACTATGATTCTCAAAATTTGTACTTTTTAGCTTGCACTCTGCTTTGGCAAAATATTTTGTCTCTGTCTTTCTACTTTAACCTTCCCTTCTCGATTGAAACGTTCTCTCATTACGCATGTGCAGAAAAAGGTTGACCTCTCCAACCCTTCAGCTACTGTCCCATTTCTTCAACCTCTGTTCCTTCTAAAGTTTCATGGTAAGAGTTGTAAAGATCTCAAACCTTCTAATCTTATCTCTGATCGCCAGTATAGCTTTCATAAAAAAAAGTTCCACTGTTAATTTTCTTTTCCTTCTCTCTGATTATTCGTCCTCCTCTCTTCGGTATTCCAGTAAATCTTTTGATGTAGGGCTAGAAATTTCGAAAGCCTCTGATAGAGTGTTGCACAAATCTTTGATTTTTAAACTTCCCTCTTTAAGAATTTATCTTCTCTGATATTTCTTTCCAGTCATTATATAGCAGCTGTTGTAGACTGCCACAGTTCTTCCTTTAAATCTATTTATATTGGTGTTCCTCAGGAACCTGTCTTAACTCCGACTCTTTTCTAGTTTTCATTAAAGACCTTCTCTCAGTTACCAAATCACGAATCCACTCCTATGCTAATAACTCCATCCTTCATTACTCTTTCGAATTTGAAAAACGCCACTCCCAACGGCAGTTAATTGACGCAAAAATGATGGCCTTGAAGCAATTGACCTTTGACCTTTCTCCCATTTCAATCTGTGGCAGAGAAAATAAAGTTGTATTCAGTGTCTCAAAAAATAAGTTCCTCCATCTCTCTACTCGACACAACCTTCCACACAACTATGGCATCTTTAAAAATACACAACACATACATATTATTATGTTTTGTATATTAAACTCATTTGCTGGTCCATTAACATTGGTTTACCCTTTAAGTCAAGGTTAGGTTAAGACACACTAGTTTGTGATTTATAACTACAAAATTGAGTCCTCCTTTGAAGGTCGGGTCATTTCCAAGGGATTGTGGAACCTGACCTTACCCCTCCAGATTTTTTCTTATAGGGCATGCTGAAAAGACAAGTGAATAACAATAAGCCATGTACGCTCTATCTCATGCAACTGAAAGACAACTTTCGGCAAACAATTGACAATGTGACCCCCAATGTTGGTGGCAACCTTCCGTACCATGTAAAAGCGCGTGCAGGCATGCCCTGATGCTAATGGCGATCATTCCAACACTTGTAATGTTAGCCAAATTCTCACACACTAAAGATTATTTATGGCAAATTTTAATTTATGAACTTTGACATCTTTAAGTGCAAATTTGGGACCCCGACAGCGAGTATTGATGAATTTTGTACAAAGTTTAAAAGATATATAGGATGGTAACTCTCCTTAAAAGGTTGAAATGGTAATTACTATAACGTAAAAATGTAACACAATAAGTATGTGCGAACTTTTTTTAAAAGCTCCATACGTTTAACGTATTTCCTGCAGAACTTCAATGTGTAATATCTTTTCTTTTATTTTACTTCGGCCTTTTTGAGAATATTCATTTTTAATGAATTGTATTGAGAACTTTAAATCTGTAGGACGAAATTAGGTCTATCTAGCTCATGACCTAGTCAAAGTTTTTACCAAAGATTTTTTTCTTTAGCCTTTAATATTTGACTTTAAGGATGATACAAGAAATCTTGCAGTTGGAAAACATTCATGACTTTCAACCTTATAAAAATTAGAGTAAATTACAGTATTTTAAAAACCAAAAACAAAACACCCTTTACTCAATTTCTTTGAGTTAAAAAACTGCATACTGTTTAGATATTTAAGTAAAAATATTACTCAAACATTTTAAGTACATTGCAAAGTAAAAATAAACATTTACACAGTTCATGCAATTTGAATTTGCTGATTAAGCAGAAATAGTGTAAAAAAGTATACATTTTTGTGAACAATCAAAATTAAAGAATGATTTTGAAGAAGAATTCGATGAGGCGTCTATTTAAAGTAATTATTGACCTGAAAATAAAGATTTTGGCATAAAAGTTCCAAGAATATTAATATAAATACTACATAAAAGAGAAATCGTAGTGGTTAAGTATTAGAATATTCAGAGTATTACTGGTTCAAATCCCATATTGTGTGTGTGCATAATAATAAACATTGTGTATATAAATGTGTGATGATGAACATAATATGCATTATGATGGACCTTGTTTGTGTGTTTGAAATTGGACATTGCGGTCTCTAAGGCAGGACAGGCTTAGCAAGCCGCTGCCTGAAATTGAATATGATTGTGAAATTCTGGGATCCACCTTGGAAACTCGTCGGTACAGGACATACCGACGTAGAGACGTATGCTGATCCCGCTGACAGGCTGAGGCCTTCCTGGCAGAGGAAGTAGAAGTACTGCATAAACAAATAAAGTGTCACAATACTGCTTTTAAACAAACAAAAAAATTTAAAAGACAAATATTAAAAATTAAAACCATTTTCTTTTCCATTTTAATTTATTTATTCATAAACTTCCTTTGTGATTATGTACATATGAGAAATCAGAAAAAAATATATATATATATATATATATATATATATATATATATTATATATATTATATATATATATATATATTATTATATATATATATATATATATATATATATATATATATATATATATTATTATATATTTTTTTTTTTATCTTCTCACCCCTTGACCACCCCACGCTGAGGTGGCCACACTTCGCTAATGAAGCCGCCCGCCGCAGTCGGCGTCGTCCAGAGATCTTTCAAATATTTCAAATATGCTTTTTAGGAAAATCCGGGATGGCCGCCAGCTGTGCCCAAAGTCCTCTCACAGAGGTGATGTGATGTAGGATTCTGTGTTATGTAAGGGAGGGGATCTTTGTATTTGTTTTTTTGTTTTTTTTTTTTTGGTATTTGTATTTTTGTATTATCACTGAACCACTTTTTAATATAGGTTTCTACCTTACCACTATACTATACTATTATTATATATATATATATATATATATATATATATATATTATATATATATATATATATATATATATATATATTATATATATATATATATATATATATATATATATATATATATATATATATATATATATATATATATATATATTATATATATATATATATATATATATATTCTTTATTCTTCTCACTCTTAAGAGTGATAAGGATTAGACTAAGTGAAAGATTAAAAAATACAAACATGACATTTTCAAGTTATTAGAATGTGAAAAGAAGCCTCAAGACCCATTTGCATGTGAAAGCATGTGTGTTTCCAAGTTTTCTTTCTCATTACATTCATAAGAGCAATGAGTACATTTAAATAATGTTACATTTTCATGTGTAAGCATGTGTTTTACTAAGGTTCCTTTACGATTGCATCCATAGGAGCAGTGAGAACATTTAAATAATTTTTCGCCTGTGTGTGTTCGCATGTGTTCTTTTAGGCTTCCTTTACGATTACATCCATAGGAGCACTTGGTACACTTAAATAATTTTATATTTTCATGTGCAAGCATGTGTATTTTGAAGTTTCTTTTATCATTACAAGCATATGAGCAGTGAGAACATTTAAATAACTTCACATTTTCATGTGTAAGCATGTGTCTTACTAAGCTTGATTTCCGATTGCATTCATAAGAACAATCAGAACATTTAAAAAATTTTACATTTTCATGAGTAAGTTTGTGTCTTACTAAGCTTGGTTTACGATTACATTCGTAAGAACATTCACCACATTTAAATAATTTTATATTTGCATGTGTAAGCATGTGTTCCCTTAAACTTTCTCCCTTGTTACATTCATAGGAACAGTCGCAACATTTGAAGGCTTTTACATTTGCATGTGTAAGCATGTGGGCTTCTAAGTACCTCTTTTGATTACATTTGTAGGAACAGTCAGAACATTCAAATAATTTAACATTTGTATGTCTAAGCATATGTCTTTCTAAGCTCGATTTCTGATTACATTCAAACGAACAATCAGAACATTTAAATAATTTTATATTTGTATGTATACGCATGTGTACTTTTAAGCTACCTTTGTGATTACATTCATAGGAACATTCGGAACATTTAAATAATTTTATATTTGCATGTGTAAGCATGTGTCTTACTAAGCTTGATTTCAGATTGCATTCATAGGAACAATCAGAACATTTAAATAATTTTACATCTGAATGTATTCGCATGTGTACATTTAAGCTGCTTTTCTGATTACATTCATAGGAGCATTGAGAACATTTAAATAATTTGAAGTTTTTGTGAGTTTGAAGATGACGTTCAAAGATTGATTTGAGATCACATTCATAACTGCAATGTTCGCATTTAAACCTTTTGCTGTGTTGCAAATGGGTGTGCAACTCATCGACATTAAAACTCAAATTACAATATGCGCAACTCAGGTTTTTTAAAGAATTATTTTTAATACTTTGTTGAGATACTTCTGCACTCCGGATCAGAGGTCTGCTTCTTGAAGTACTTTTTACTTCAAAATCTTTTTCTTCTTCAGCAGCATTGGTCATGAGGCTCTGTGCAAAACAATAAAGGAAAATGATTATAATAAGGATGCAGAAAGAAATTCAAAAAGCAAAATGGTCTTAAAAATAAAATTATTATTATAATTAAATATGAGTTAATGAAAACGTCTGAAATTAATTCCGTTACTTTATCAAAGTAAAAAGAAAATAAAACATTTCAAAAGGAATATTATTATTAAATTCACTGCAAATGAAACGAACATTCAATAAACTTGAGTATCAAACTCCAATGGTAATTTTTAGCCAGAACTTTGTACTCAAATTAACATACTTCTCCGAGGTCAAGAAATACGATTACATCTGCTTGTAGGTTTGAAAAAAATTAGAATAAACCTTTTGATTCACTTTTTAATAATAGGTTGTGTAAAACTTAAAATGCAATAAATTCAAGGGTCCAAAGACATTAGTAAAGATCTAAACCAAGAAGAGTTTAGTATTGTTCAGTATATTTTATAATAAAAACTACAATATTTGGTTATTAGCACGAACACTACACGAGAAATTTAACTTTCATTTCTGAAATCCAGATTAGTGTACTTCTACTTTTATTGTGAGCCTCTGTGCTCAATCTCTATTACTGATATTTTTAACAGATAGATGTCATGGAAGATTCTCAATGAAGATCCTTAATATTTTCTAAGGGATAAAATGATCTTCACGTTCATATATTATTTTTCTAAGGGATAAAATGATCTTCACATCCATTATTTTTTTTCTAAGGGATAAAATGATCTTCACGTCCATAGTTATCTATCTAAGTCTATCTTTTGTTTATTGCATTCTGGGGTTAAGGAAGTAATTTCTGTATTTTTCTTTACAGATAATTCTTTACAATATACAAATATACTTTAAAATTTGATAATATAAACAAGTATATATATTTTTCCAATAAAAACACTAAAACAAAGTGCATAAATATCAATAAAAATATAATTAAGGAAAGCGATAAAAAGAAAGAAAAACTGTGGATTATTCTCAATTGATTGGAATACCTACAATCCAGACAATCCAAGTAAGTGTTTGTTCATTGATTGTTGTTTATATTACAATAAAAACAAATTGTTCAACATACCTTTTTACAAATTTCACTTCTTTTCGTAGTTTCGGGGAAGGAACTACCTTCACACGACTGTTTATTCAACCCTTTAAGAAGAATCCTTGTTCCTTACATTCCTTCAAAGTTAAGAATTGACTTCAGGTAATAATTTATTGACAATCAACTCGTCAATAACATTCCTGTCAGTTCTGAACCAGAGCTCTAATCTGTTCAGCTCTTTCCTTAACCTTCCTCCAAGTTCTGACCTTGTTGTCAAGAGTTTATTTATTGTCCATTATTATCATCATCATTCAATATTGGTTCCGAATTAAACACCTTTATCAATTCTTCGTGTTTTCTTCAACCTTGAACTATTGAAAAAGTTCTTGTTGTGTACTCGTTGCATTTTTTGCTCTTTAAGTAATCCAAATAGCACTCGCGGAACACTGGAAGTCATCTGTTCGCGAACGTAGATAGCAACATTTCCCAACAACCTCGTGTCCTGGCGAACCGGAGAAGAGGATACAGCAGTTCGAGTTCCGACATCGTCCATCACTCAAAGGCGAACAGGACGACTCGAGTGAATCAACCAGCGCCTACACCTCATCAGTGGATTGAAAACCAACGGTGGGTGAAAAGTATTAAATTTTCGTATTTCAATTTAATTAAAATATATCATCGTAGTTTATTTTCCTTCTGTTTGGATATTCACAGTTCCGCAAATACCTTACATTATATTGCTACATAAATGATTTTTTGTATGTATGTAAGTATATATGGACTTAATATTTATATATATATATATATATATATATATATATATATATATATATATATATATATATATATATATATATATATATATATATATATATATATATATATATATATATATATATATATATATATATATATATATATATATATATATATATATATATATATATATATATATATAGGAACTGACCGGGGCCCGGCTAAAATCAGGGAAAACCGGGGTTTACCTGCCGGAGTTAAAATGGCAAATTATACTTAAGGGGACAATTTTTTTTTTAATTTTCAGCCCATTCTCTTGAAATTTTCAGTGTATATAGCTTTTTTCCTGGTGAAAAAAAAAGAGTCCATTTCTAGCGTTTTTCCGAGTCTATAACTGCTAAAAAGTTTCTTTTTTTTCAGGGGAAATTTGACTCTTTTCAAATGAATGGCGGGGCCAAACCACTTTTCGGAATAACTTGAAATTTGGATGTGTATTCATAATTCTATTGGCAAAGAAAACATGTAACAGACATTTGTTCCCAGAGTTATAGAAAAAATGTTATAAGCCCAAAACTGAACAACTAGAGGGAAAAAAAAAAATTGAAATAAATATCCAAAAAAAAAAAAAAATAAAATTTATAAAAAAATTATAACTATAACATTCCATAATTTAGGAGGGTACATAGAAGAGGAATGGGGCTACAAATTCTTCTCTATACTTTATTCGATGCGATTCGTTGGTTTCGAGATATAGCCTCTCAAAAAAGGTCCCTTTTTGACCAAATTTCAAATATTTCCAAAGTTTGAGAGGCTATATCTAGCTTCAAACAAAAAGCATTTAATAATGCACTAAATAAAAACTGTAGCCCTGTCCCTTCTCTAAACAATATTCAAAAATAAAAAAAATTAATTGGTAGCGTGTTTTTTAAATAATTTTTTTCTCCGGAAGGGTACGACTTTTTTTATAAAAAAAATTTCAAGTGCTTATATCTTTTATTCTAGATGTGATCTAAAAAATCTGTTCTCACCAATGCAAGAAATTGTGGATAAGAATATTCAGTTAAATTTTCAGCTCATGTGGACCAGTGGTTTGACCCCGTTATTCATTTTTTCCAACTTTGTGTCCAAATAACTTTCAAACCGTTATAGACTCAGAAAATGCTCAAAATCAACACAGAATTTTGGGGAAAAATGCATATTCCCTGAAAATTTCAGCTCAATCAGTCAAATAATAAAAAAATAATTAAAAACAAAATGTAAGAAAATTAAAATTTTTTAAAATTTCTCTTTTTTTTTTTTTTTTTGACTGCTCCTTTTCTGCTAGTGAATGTTCATTTTTGTGTTTTGATTTTAGATGCCCCCATAAAGATTTGGTTGAAAATTTTTGCTTGTAGCACCCGGAGGTCCTCTTCTAATTTTCTGACTGCAATGTTAAATTTAGCTATTTCGAGACTATCCTGAAACATTGCAAAGTACTTCTATACTGCTGAAGCTGATATTTTAACCATATTGATTGAAAGTATTAACAAAATAATTTTTAAATAATGTAACTAATTGATTCAAGTTTGATACATAGCAATGATATAACAATGATGTGTATAAATATGGGTTATATTGATAATTTTACATCTTACATTTATTCAAATTTTACTTTGTGGGCTTATAGGTAAAGCTGTTGAATCACTATTATGAATCAAAAAATTTTATTTTTTTTATTTTTTTGTACTTTTTTTATTTTTTTTTTTTTTAATTTTTTTTTTTTTTTTCCAGAGAAAAATGCATATAATCATTAATTTAAGTGAATTTTGGCTATTCTACGCCTTTCTTATAATTAAATAAACCTCAATTAAATTTATATCTAATTGTTTTAACCTAAAATTTCAGTGCTTTTGACCTCTTTACAAATTTTAAGCAACCCCGGCCAGAACCCCGGCCCCGACAAAATTCCAGCCCGGTCGGTCCTATATATATATATATATATATATATATATATATAATATTATATATATATATATATATATATATATATATATATATATATATATATATATATATATATATATATATATATATATATATATATATATATATATATATATATATATATATATATATATATATATATATATATATATATATATATATATATATATATATATATATAATAAAAAATATTTGGAGGGGCGACATACAATCAATGCCCTCATACACAACTTATTTAAATATCATTTGAAAATTGATGACCTCTGGTGATGGTAATGTAGATGCCACCAAAACTTCAACGACGGCTTGCTATAGTGTACAGTTTCTTATTTCATTAATTTCTGCCACATTCACCGTTTTTCACACTTAATTTCCACCTTGTTTAACACCACCACTCTTCCTCTAAACCTCACTACTTCTTGCCTGAACTTACCCTTCTCTGTTCCCTGTTACCGTTTCTATCTTCAATTTTCCGCCAAAGGCAGGCAGTTGTGAATATATGCACATTGATATTCTTTGTTTTTATATCTCTACTTTGGTGTCTTCTAAATTTTCCACCATATATCACTCTTTCTTACTAATAAAATAAAATTCATTTGTTCTGTTTGTTTATATCCTAACTCTACTGATTATCCTAAATTCTTAAACTATCTTAACTACAAAATAGAGCACATTCGCTCTTCCTTTTACTCTGAAATTAATATTTTAGATGCTTTCATTGTTCACCACGACCAATAGCTCTCTTCTAGTTTTCAAGATACAGCCGGTGAACTTGTATTCCATTTCTTATCCAAGATAGCCTTGAGTTGAAGGTAAAGCTTTATAATCAAATCCATGATCGAAGTGGAGATGAACCAAACATTCTAGACCTTTTCTTAACTTATAATTCTACATCTGATTCCCTCCGATATTCTTATCTAGCATCCTCTTTTATTTCTTAAAAACTTCTGCCAATTGAGAGGAAATATTTTTGACATTTCAGTGTCACAAACTGGCTTGATTTGCGGTAGTACTTCTTTGAGATTTCTTGAAATGATTATTGTTTTGGCGGGAGGGATTCGACGGAGGGTGCAGAGTACAAAACTCAGTTGAGTCTTTGGCATAGAGACATACATTACATTCTTTCATTTCAACTAAACGTAACAAGCGTTAGTTAAACTCTGGTTTATTTATATATTCATATATATATATATATATATATATATATATATATATATATATATATATATATATATATATAATATATATATATATATATATATATATATATATATATATATATATATATATATATATATATATATATATATATATATATATATATATATATATATATATATATATATATAGGGACCGACCGGGGCTGGAATTTTGCCGGAGCCGGGGTTCTAGCCGGGGTTGCCTAAAATTTGTAAATAGGTCAAAAGCACTGAAATTTTAGGTTAAAACAATTAGATAAATATTTAATTGAGGTTTATTTAATTATAAGAAAGGCGTAGAATAGACAAAATTCACTTAAATTAATGATATGCATTTTCACTGGAAAAATGTAAGAAAATTACAGATTTTGTTTAATAAAAAGTACAAAAATAAATAAAATTTTTTTGATTCATAATAGTGATTCAACAGCTTTACCTATAAGCCCACAAAGTAAAGTTTGAAAAAATCTAAGATGTAAAATTATCAATATAACCTATATTTATTCATATCATTGTTATATCATTGCTATGTATCAAACTTGAATCAAATTAGCTACATTATTTAAAAATTATTTTTTTTATATACTTTCAATCAATATGATTAAAATAGCTTCAGCAGTATGGAAGTACTTTGCAATGTTTCAGGATAGGCTCGAAATTGCTAAATGTAACAACTGCAGTCAGAAAATTTGAAGAGGACCTCCGGGTGGTACAAGTAAAAAAATTTTCAACCAAATCTTTATGGGGGCATCTAAAATCAAAACACAAAAATGAACATTCACTAGCAGAAAAGGAGTAGTCAAAAGAAATAGAAAAAAAGAGAAAATTTTAAAAAAGCAAGAAGAAATATCTTAATTTTCTTATATTTTGTTTTAAATTTTTTTTTATTATTTGACTGATTGAGCTGAAATTTTCAGGGAATGCATTTTTTCCCTAAGTTCTGAGTTTATTTCGAACATTTTTCTGAGTCTATAACGGGGTCAAACCACTGTTCCACATGAGCTGAAAATTTAACTGAATAATCTTAGCCTCAATTTCTTGCATTGGTGAGAACAGATTTTTGATATCACATCTAGAAAAAAAGATATAAGCACTTGAAATTTAAAAAAAAATACAAAATCGTACCCTTCCGGAGAAAAAAATTATTTAAAAAACACGCTACCAAATTAGTTTTTTTTATTTTTGAATATTGTTTAGAGGAGGGACAGGGCTACATTTTTTATTTATTATTTTTTTATTGGAAATATTTGAAATTTGGTCAAAAATGAACCTTTTTTGAGAGGCTACATCTCGAAACCAACGAATCTCATTGAATAAAGTATAGAGAAGAATTTGTAGCCCCATCCCTCCTCTATGTACCCTCCTAAAATAAGGAATGTTATAGTTATAGTTTTGTTTTAAATTTTATTGACCGAAAAGTTGGATTTTTTTTTCAATAGTTGTTCTGCTTTGGGCTTATAACATTTTTTCTATAACTCTGGGAACAAATGTCTGTTACATGTTTTCGTTGCCAATAGAATTATGAATACACATCCAAATTTCAAGTTATTCCGAAAAGTGGTTTGGCCCCGCCATTCATTTGAAAAGGGTCAAATTTATCCTAAAAAAGAAACTTTTTAGCAGTCATAGACTCAGAAAAACGCTAGAAATGGACTTTTTTTTCACCAGAAAAAAAGCTATATATACTAAAAATTTCAAGAGAATCGGCTGAAAATTAAACAAAAAAAATTTGGATTGTCCCCTCAAGTATAATTTGACATTTTAACCCCGGCAGGCAAACCCCGGTTTTCCCTGATTTTTTGAGGGGCCGGGGCCGGGATTAGCCGGGGCCGGGGCCCCGGTCGGTTCCTATATATATATATATATATATATATATATATATATATATATATATATATATATATATATATATATATATATATATATATATATATATATATATATATATATATATATATATATATATATATATATATATAAAATGCCTGTGCACCTATAGCGATGCTGTATGAATAATTATTGCCATCTTCAAACTCCAGAAGCTCATGTAACTTATTTTTCATCTCGGAATTCTTGCAAAAAAACTTTTCTCCATAACAAAAAATTTTCCTTTTTATGTAGAAAATGCAATAATCCTTCTGTTCTGGTTCACCTTCTTCACGTCCTTTCTAGCATTTTGCAAAACAATGTGAACTGTAACTTTGCTTCTTCCTTTTTCGCTCCTCTAGTATATATATTCTGACGTTTTACCTTCTCCTAAAGCCCAACCCTTCCCTTCCAACTTTGCCTCTGATAACACCTTCAAGAATTTCCCAGCTATTCCTTCTCCTTCAACCACCTCCAACTCATTTATGCCAAATATTGTAATTTATTTTAAACATGTTATTTCTGCTCTCTCTGAGTATCCCTTTAGGTATTCTCAAAACTTTTTCTTTCAAGCTTGTACCTTGCTTGCTTTGATAAACTATTTTGCGTCTTTCTGCTTGAACCTTCAGTTCCTCGTGGAAACATGCCATCATTCAGTCTGAGTCCAAAAAGGAGACTTTTCTCATTACTCTAAATACCGTCTTATTGTATATATATATATATATATATATATATATATATATATATATATATATATATATATATATATATATATATATATATATATATATATATATATATATATATATATATATATATATATATATATATAAATTTGGCCAGTTATAACTTGTGCATAATCATTAAAAGGCTTTACACTCCTTTCAAATGTTATCGAGATGTAGAGATGTAAAATAAACTAAAGATGTAAAATAAAGATAAAGATTTGAAGAGATGTTAAAAGATGTAACTATCATTTTAAACAATTTATTCATACCTGATTTTGATCCAACCCACAAATCTTGTCCGAAAGTTCATATTTCTCTGTCTCTTTCTTCTCAATATGAAGAGCCTCTTCTTTTTCCACTTCATCTTCAATGTCTGATGGCTCTTCTTTCACTTCAATTTCACTTTTCACAATCCAAGTATTCAAAGGAATTTCTCTCCTATTCAAAATATTTTGTAAACACAATAATTATCTCATTAACAAAATAATGCTAAATTAAAAAACTATAACTACTATGCTCTTAATTATTTTTTGGTTGGTTAAAAACTGATTCTGTATTGCAGGAAATGTAATTTTTGTTCCATTGCCATGAAATATGCTTTCCATGAAATTTTTTTGAATGTTGAAGTAATTTTTTTTTTATAAAAAGAAAAAAATCCTGTCCTTAAGCCTTAGGATAGTTATACATTAATATCTTCTGTAATGATTCTTATCCATTTTCAGAAATGGCAAGTACCAAATTTATTCAAATGTATATATAATATATATATATATATATATATATATATATATATATATATATATATATATATATATATATATATATATATATATATATATATATATATATAATATATATATATATATATATATATATATATATATATCAGAGGTGGGCAAAAGCGCAAGTTGTTCTTGGGCTCTAGTTAAGTAATGTGCAATAACATTTGGGCCTTACCCTTTTTTTTGATGAGCTCAAGATTTTGTAATGCTTTCAAGAAAAGGCAAAAAAATGTTGTTGCAGAAATATGTTGAATGAATTAATGAATATGTTCTAAAAATTAGAAATGGCAAATTTATATGTTAAGTTGCAAATGAATGAAATAGGTGTGTTTTGAGGGGCTTTTTTTTTTTTTTTTTTTTTTTTTTTTTAGCTTAAAAGTAAAACTCACCTCTATTGGGTAAATGCATTTTCATATGCAAAAAGTGAGTGCATATGTAGTGCAAATAAAATTAAAAACAAATGTGTACTGTGAGAGGTGATAGTGAGTGAATCAGTTCTGAGGTGAACCTAGTTTAGAGGCTAAATAGGATATAGGGTAAAGGAGATACTAAATAATCGAGTATTGCACCATACAAAATGTTTCAAGTGACTATCTCCTTCCTTTTTGGTGTACAATGCACACCTAAATTTCTGTGCAGTCTTCCAGGTCAAAGATCGGTCAGAACCTAATGATGAAGGGGAAGTAGAGCAGTTACTGATTCCAAAGATGGTGGATACACCTGAAGAGATGTAGCAATGAGTGACCCATACATTGTGCAGACAAAACCTGTTCAGACAGAAAACCAGCCTGAAGAACACGATGACCCTGGACTACCTAAACAATCTTGCATTTTCCACACATTAAACATCTTGGCTACTAGAATGTTTCAAAGGTTCCTTCCTCATTGGTCCTTTAGTGCCGAAGATCCATTTAACACGACACTTGCCAAAACACAGGCATTGTGGAATGCTCTGAATAGGAAGACTATAACTGCTGCCAGGATCAAGAATTGGGAACAAACTTAAAATACCAAGTGTTACTTGCTGGAACTTGCTATACGACTCCATGAAAAATCTGCTCAAGAACCTTGAGACTCACATTACACACATCAACAACATTTGTCTGGAACATAAACATAGTCTTCCTGTATTTAATATAACTGACAAAGAGGTCTTTGCTGAGTATGTTGAGATAATGGTGTTGGTTGCCGTTAGGGTTGATATGCAGCAGGATGAGAAGAATACATTCACAGGGGTTCTATTGCCAAACCTCTTCCTCCTCAAGGACAATCTTAAAGAAATGCAAGGAAAGGTAGAAAAATTCAAACACAGTCAAGTACCTATTAAAGCAACCCAAACCAAGCAAAGGGCTTTGAACCCAGGTTCAGCAGTCTCTTTGATCATTTGCATTTGCTTGCAGCAACAGTTACGCACCCTCATTTCAAACCCAGAGTGGTGCACAGGTTAAATGAGGTGAAGTAACAGACCATCAAGGCTAGGATATTGGCCAAGATCAAGTGCGATATTACCTCAAATTACACTCCTCCACATGAGGGCACTTAAATTGAATGGACTCCAAATGACTCATTTAAGGTGAGTTTAATTTTTATACTTTTAAACAAACTTTAAGCTTTTCTTCGTATACATATAAAAGCATAAAAGAAATTATTTCATAATTAATTAATGTTTTTCAACTAAATAATTATCTGTTGTATGAAAATAATATAATTCTTAAATTATATAACATTCTCTGATGTACTTATCCACAATGCACTCATATGTAGTGCTCTAATGAAACTTGATTATGAGAATACTTAAAACCAATTTTAAATATTTCAGAAACTGAAGGACAAATTGATGCAATCAACACCACTGGAAGACAAATTTGGAGCAGACCATGGATATCTAGGCTGGAATTAATGTCCATTCCAGTACCATCTTCCTGTGCTAGCAGAGGCTGTTCAGTCAAGGGTCAGACATTCTGAAACCAAAGAGAGCAGCCATCGCATCCAGCAACTTTGAAAAGTTAATTTTTATGAAAGGGAATATAATGCCTGTGAGCTCCAATTTTTTAACATGTTGTGCTCTTGCGAGTGCACACCAATTTTTTTCAACTTGCACTCTATAGTTTAAAACTTGCACTCCCACCTGATATATATATATATATATATATATATATATATATATATATATATATATATATATATATATATATATATATATATATATATATATATATATATATATATATATATATATAGTATGAACAAAAAGACAAGACATGATGTCAGCAATGAAATTTCATTAAGACTTAAAACAAATGTTTATAATTAAACATAATCTGTAGTTACAAATGCAATCACATACTAAATATCTACGTATCAGCTTTTCTTTCAATATACTTATAATATCAAGAGTAATTTCTGTAAGTGGGAAGGAAATATATATATATATATATATATATATATATATATATATATATATATATATATATATATATATATATATATATATATATATATATATATATATATATATATATATATATATAGGGGACCGACCCGAGCCCCGGCTAAAAATCAGGGAAAACTGGGGTTTGCCTGCCGGAGTTAAAATGGCAAATTATACTTGAGGGGTCAATCAAAATTTTTTTTTAAATTTTCAGCGGATTCTCTTGAAATTTTCAGTGTATATAGCTTTTTTCCTGGTGAAAAAAAAGTCCATTTCTAGCGTTTTTCTGAGTCTATAATTGCTAAAAAGTTTTTTTTTTTTTAAGGGGAAATTTGACCCTTTTCAAATGAATGGCGGGCCAAACCACTTTTCGGAATAACTTGAAATTTGGATGTATATTCATAATTCTATTGGCAACGAAAACATGTAACAGACATTTGTTCCCAGAGTTATAGAAAAAATGTTATAAGCCCAAAACTGAACAACTAGAGGGAAAAAAAAATTTGAAATAAATATCCACCTTTTCGGTCAATAAAATTTAAAACAAACTATAACATTCCTTATTTTAGAAGGGTGCATAGAGGAGGGATGGGGCTACAAATTCTTCTCTATACTTTATTCGATGCGAGTCGTTGGTTTCGAGATATAGCCTCTCAAAAAGGTCCATTTTTGATCAAATTTCAAATATTTCCAAAGTTTGAGAGGCTATATCTAGCTTCAACCAAAAAGCATTTAATAATGCACTAAATAAAAATTGTAGCCCTGTCCCTCCTCTAAACAATATCCAAAAATAAAAAAAATAATTGGTAGCGTGTTTTTTAAATAATTTTTTTCTCGCGGAAGGGTACGATTTTTTTTTTTTTTTTAAAAAAATTTCAAGTGCTTATATCTTTTTTTCTAGATGTGATATCAAAAATCTGTTCTCACCAATGCAAGAAATTGAGGCTAAGATTATTCAGTTAAATTTTCAGCTCATGTGGAACAGTGGTTTAACCCAGTTATTCATTTTTTTTAAACTTTGTGTTCAAATAACTTTCAAACCATTATAGACTCAGAAAATGCTCAAAATCAACTCAGAACTTTGGGGAAAAATGCATGTTCCCTGAAAATTTCAGCTCAATCAGTCAAATAATAGAAAAAATTTTTTAAACAAAATAAGAAAATTAAGATATTTCTTCTTGCTTCTTTTAAAATTCTCTTTTTTTCTATTTCTTTTGACTACTTTTCTGCTAGTGAATGTTCATTTTTGTGTTCTGATTTTATGCCCCCATAAAAATTTGGTTGAAAATTTTTTACTTGTACCACCCGGAGGTCCTCTTCTAATTTTCTGACTGCAGATGTTACATTTAGCTATTTCGAGCCTATCCTGAAACATTGTAAAGAACTTCCATACTGCTGAAGCTGATATTTTAACCATATTGATTGAAAGTATAAAAAAAAAATAATTTTTAAATAATGTACCTAATTTGATTCAAGTTTGATACATAGCAATGATATAACAATGATATGTTTAAATATAGGTTATATTGATAATTTTATATCTTACATTTTTTCAAACTTTACTTTGTGGGCTTATAGGTAAAGCTGTTGAATCACTATTATGAATCAAAAAAATTTTTTTTTTTTAATTTTTGGACTTTTTATTATACAAAATCTGTAATTTTCTGACATTTTTCCAGAGAAAATGCATTAATTTAAGTGAATGTTGGCTATTCTATGCCTTTCTTATAATTAAATAAACCTCAATTAAATTTATATCTAATTGTTTTAACCTAAAATTTCAGTGCTTTTGACCTCTTTACAAATTTTAGGCAACCCCGGCCAGAACCCCGGCCCCGGCTAAATTTGGGTGACCCCGGCAAAATTCCAGCCCTGGTCGGTCCCTATATATATATATTTATATATTTGGACCAACTGGGGCTGGAATTTGGATGGGGCCGGGGTTCTGGCCAGGGTTGCCTAAAATTTGTAAAGAGGTTAAAAGCACTAAAATTTTCTTTAAAAAAATTAGATATAAATTTAATCGAGGTTTATTTATTTATAAAAAAGGCGTAGAATAGCCAACATTCATTTATATTAATGATTATAGCATTTTTTCTGAAAAAAATTCAGAAAATTACGGATTTTGAATAATAAAAAGTACAAAAATTTAAAAAAAAAAAAAAAAAATTTTTTTGATTCATAATAGTGATTGATTTAACAGCTTTCTACCTAGGTAAGACACTAATGTAAATTTTGAAAAAATGTAATGTATGAAATTATCAATATAACCTCTATTTATTCATATCATTGTTATTTTATTGCTATGTATCAAACTTGCATCAATTAGCTACATTATTTCAAAATATTATTATTTTATTTATACATTCAGTCAATATAGTTAAAAGATCAGCTTCAGCAGTATGGGAGTACTTTACAATGTTTCAGGATTGGCTCGAAATAGCTAAATGTAGCATCTTCAGTCAGAAAATTAGAAAAGGACCTAAGGGTGCTACAAGCAAAAAATTTTCAACTAAATCTTATGGGGTATCTAAAATCAATACACAAAGATGAAGATTCCCTAGCAGAAAAGGAGCGGTCAAAAGAAATCGAAAAAAGAGAAAATTTTAAAAAAGCAAGAAGAATAATCTTAATTTTCTTATATTTTGTTTGACATTTTTTTTTTTATTATTTGACTGGTTGAGCTGAAATTTGCAGGGTATATAGCATTTTTTCTCAAAGTTCTGAGTTGATTTTGAGCATTTTTCTGAGTCTATAACGGTTTGAAAGTTTTTTGGACCCAAAGGTGAAAAAAAAATAGAATAGCGTGGTCAAACCACTGGTCCACATGAGCTGAAAATTTAACTGAATAATCTTGGCACCTATTTCTTGCATTGGTGAGAACAGACTTTTTGATATTACGTCTAGAAAAAAAGTTATAAACACTTGAAATCATTTTTTTTAAAAAATATTGTACCCTTTTTTTAAAAAAAAAAATTATTTAAAAATAAAACGCTACCTATATTTCTTTATTTTTTGGATATTGTTTTTATGAGGGACAGGGCAACATTATATATATATATATATATATATATATATATATATATATATATATATATATATAATAATATATATATATATATATATATATATATATATATATTAGGGATGGAGCGATTACCAAAATTTTTTACCGATACCGATACCAAGACTTTCAATTTTTGCCGATACCGATACCGATGCCGATACCGATACTACCAATTTTTAACTGTTAAGATATATATATATATATATTATATATATATATATATATATATATATATATATATATATATATATATATATATATATATATATATATATATATATATATATATATATATATATATATATATATATATATATATATATATATATATATATATATATATATATATATATATATATTATCTCCTCTGGTGAGCAAAGGCCGGATTCCTGCCAATATCCACCAGAGTTGGGGAACTGTCGGAAATCTGTTCGCTAATGGCTGACATGACTCGAGACACGGCGTATATAAGTTTTCAGTTCAAAGGAAGTTGGGAAAACAGATAAAGGGAGTGTGTTTCAGACTTTACCAGTAGAGTACGTGTAAGATTGAGCATTACTGTTAAGTCTGATGTCGGAAAGTTGGACAGAGAAAGGATGAGACTGTGCAGAAAGTCGTGTTGTATGAGCCCTTCTCAATGGAGGAGGTATGCGATGTGAGAGTTCAGAAGAGCGGTGTCCGTTGTAATAGCGATACTATTAAGAGAGTGACGCAACAATTCGACGGGAAGAAAGAGATTGGAGAGAGTTGGTAAGAGCAGGAAAGGTGATTAAGATGAAAAGCCCTAGACTCCCCCTTTTCGAGAAGAGCTGTGTGTGTGGAATCACTCCAGATGTGTGAGGCGTACTCCATAAAGAGCAAGCAACTGGGGTGGAATAAAAAACCACGAAGTAGCCTCAGAACTCCCAACCCTTAGAAGCTTTCTTTCCAAGAAAGCTCACGAGAAAAAGAAACAGAGAATATTGAGGACAGATGAAGGTTTGAGTTGAGTGTTTTCGAAGGTGTCATAATTGTATGGAAGATTGTGTTGAGTAGAAAGATTGAGGAATTGAGTTTTTGAGGCATTGAAAATGACCATGTTTTCTCTTCTCCAATTTGAAATACGAGAAAGATCAGAGGTCAGTTACTCCAATTCATACTTCTTGAATCTATAAACTTCTGTTGTGAGGGGTTTCTTTCATTGTGAAAAGAGTAATGAAGGGTGGAGTTATCGGCATAGGAGTGTATAGGAGATGAAGTAATAGAGAAAAGGTCATTGATGAAAATTAGGAAAGAGTTGGGGATAGGACAGGTCCTTAAGGAGCGCCAATATTTATAGATTTATAGGGAGAACTGTGGCCATCTACAACAGTTACTATATTACTGCTAGAAAGAAAATTAGAGAAGGATAGATTCCAAAAGGGAAGTTTGGAAATGAAAGCTTTGTACCAGTTTCTATCGAGGGCTTTCGATATGTCTAGAACCACAGCAAAAGACTCACTGAAACCCAGAAGAGCGGAGGACCAAGAGTCAGAAAGTACGGAAAGAAGATCACT
>SEYY01006581.1:0-24308 GCA_009176605.1 Armadillidium nasatum | reverse complement strand
ATAATATATATATATATATATATATATATATATATATATATATATATATATATATATATATATATATATATATATGTTAGCATAGATAATGACTGAAGAGTGGAGAAGTTCGTGAGGAAGACGTAAGATAATTCAACAAATTGATGAATACTTGAGGCAGACACCAGAGCTCATATCTGCTCAAGAATTGGAATATTTGGTAATTTTTATTTTTTTTTAAATTAAATAATAATTATCTTCACATAGTCAATTTTGATTATTTATTTATTTATTTTTGTTAAAGCCATTAAATAGAATAGCAGTATGTTTATAGTTGACATTTAAATTTTGGTATATAATGAATTATACTATATTAATTACTAATAATTTAGTGTAAAATAGTTAATCTCAATTTATACCTTATATGATATACTTTCATCTCTTACAAAATATGTATAGGTAAAGAATACTTATTTTGAGGAAAGGATCTCCCTCCCCTACTGAACACGGACTCAGAGGTAACAACAGGTCAGCTTCAATATCCTTTGTTTAAAAAAAAAAGGAAATTGAAACTGACCTGTTGTTACCTCCGTTCTTGCTCATAAAACTTAGATCATTAAGTGGTAATGAAGATGTGGACCAAAATTAAAGTTCAATTTTGTTCAGGGAATGGTTCAAGTTCATTCAGGTTTAGAATGGAAGTTACCAAAACTGTATATTTCGGGATGTAGCTGAATTTAGTTGAGTTGGGTAATTTGAAGTTGTGACTTAAAACCAGTGATCAGACCTGTGGACAGTGTCCAGTTTTTTATCCACAAAAGGATTTTGGAGTCTCTTCTCAAACTTTCAAACTTTGATTATGACTTTCTAAAATATTTGATTAAAAACTTGTTATCTTTGATTTATATTCTTACTCTACCTATAACTATTTTTGACCTTCGCAATTTGAAGAGTTTTTCAGTTGTTAATTGTTCCTATTTTTATTGACATTAATTTTAAGCATCTTATTTATTCATCCTAACTTCTAAAGATTGCTCATATGATTAACTGCTAATAATCACATCTCAGTATTTCCTGTTTTCTTCAAACATAGAATCAGGCAGTGCAAAAAATAAAAATAACTCTCTGGCATGAGGTTTGATGAATATGAAAGTTGTTGAATGACTGTCATCTCTAGCTTGAGAAAAATTTACATTTGCAGGAATACATATTGGTACATTGTTGTGCTAATCTTTTATTTTTCCTTATCTGACTTTTGATGTACCTTTTTGAATAATTAATGTTTCAAAATTAAAATAAAGTAAAAAATGTTAGCATGATTTTAATGTTTATATGCCTCTTTAACAATTGATGTTGTTTTCTTTCTAAAATGTTCTTGTAAAATCTTTCAAAAAAAAAAATTAGATTTATGACCTCATCTCAGAGATCATGCAGTGCACAAACCTTAATAGTGACAAAATCAAGGAATTAAACTAACTGTTTTAATGACAGAATTAAGGATGTAAATAAAAAGAATGGATTCACAGGTTGTAATTTTATATGTAATGAATTTTCATCTCAAAATAAATCATTTTATAATTCTGTATTTATAACATAACTCTTAGTTAAGAGTTTACAGGTTTTTTTTTTTTTTTTTTAAATACATTTTAAAACATCATACCAAGGTTGCTTGCTATTTTTACCATATTTCTATCTTTGTCAATGACAACTGAAAAATTTTTATGAACTCATTATTCGACATGCAATTCGGATATTATTTTTGCCTAATTGATTATCACACAAATAGATTTGGTTTGGATTTTAGGACATGTGGGAAACACACTGCATGATAAAGCAGATGATCCTTCAAACGGTCCTTCTATGATGTAAATCTCCTACTTTAAAAGTATTCAAACATTGAAATTTTGTTTGTTAATTATAAAGAATTGCAATTTATGGCAAGACTATTCGAATCAGGAGGGTGGTGAGGGGAGGGGGTTTATCATTTAGTCTTAGATCTTGATTCAAGGTTGGTCAATTGTGTTTTAACTTCAAATATGTTCTTGCTTGAACCTTTTCTCAATTTTTATATTTTAATTATCTTTGAGAAGTTTATTTATTTGAGGTACTCTCACAATATCAGTTGTATGTGTAGAAGAGAATTGGTGCACATGTAATTTACTTGCCGTTTTGCGTACATAAATTTATATAAGTATGTCCGTACATTATTAGTCAATTATTTTTTTTCCAAGCACATGTTACTTATTGCTATATATATTAATATATATATATATTATATATATATATATATATATATATATATATATATATATTAATATATTATATATATTTTTTTTTTTTTTTTTTAAGGCTAGTGACCCTTTGATCTATTTTAAAGCTAGCACAAATAATGCATCCTCTACACCATAGTTGCCAATATATACTCTGAACTTGGCAACTATGGAACCATTATTTTAAAACATTTACGAACACAAAAGCAATGAACATGCAAAAACAGTCTTAATAATTAGAGAAGTACTACTAACCAAGTGGTTAGTTTAAAGTGGTTCAAAAACTCTGAATATAATTGTAAAAGCCAAGATAATTGCAACTTAAAAAAAAAAAATTTGATAATTCACAACAATATTAAGTTATTCAATAGTTGTGAGTGTAACATTGAATTTAATCAGTAAAGTAGTTTAATTCATAACGGTACCAAACTATTTAAATGTCCATAAATGGAGTTATGAATGTAATAGGAAAATACACCTTGAATTACAGGTGTTGAGTCACAGTGGTGTTATTTAAATACCAAGTAGTAAGTATAATCCAATAGAAAAAGAAAGTTTCAAAATTCACTCGTTAACTCATAGCAGTGGATGTGAGATTGTTTAAATGGACGGAATACAACTATGAAAGTAATTCAAAAGGTAATAAAACCACTCACAGTAATGTGATGTTTAAATTCTCCCATCGTAATTGTGAAAGCAAACAAAAAAAAAAACTTAAAAACAATGTTAATTTACAGTGACCTTAAATTGTTTAAGTGTTTTCAATGTAGTTAGGAATATAAACAAATATAAGTTCATATTTTAACCCACAGCAATATGAATCAGAGACTACTACAGATATACGGATTTTTTTTCTTTCTTTTTTTAGAGCGGACCTCACCTACGAGGGTATATGCCGTCCTTCTAGGTAGACAAAATACTGCCCTTCAGGTCATCACGAGTTCAGAGCGTCTACACGAGAGAGCTCATGATGCTCTCCAATTCTAGGTTCATTTAAAAGTCAAGCGAGCATAAAGGGGATGAATGATAAATTATTTAGATTGGAGAATTACAGACATGATTGGAATATAACCTAAGTTATGAAGGAAAAATATATTAATTTTATATATTCTTTTTAAAGCAAAAACTAATTTTTCTTTTAGTGTTGCGAAATTAATATTTCAAAAATGTATTAAAACACTCAAAAAATCCTTGTAATTTTCCTCAAAAGAAGAATATTTATAGATCGGTTTTAATCCATCAAGTTCTAATAAATAAGTAAATGATAAAAATTATTAATATTTTAACTGATTTGTGACCGAAAAAGGATTCCTTTCCCAATTCTATGATACTCATCAAAATGTTAATAGAGATTTGTAACAAGTCAATTTTTGTATTCATATGTTATTCTCATTTTAAAGATTATTCACTTCGTTAAAATAGTATAGAACGATCGATAAGCGCTCTCAATCATTTTTCTGTCAAGTTCATTTTTGGGTTTGTGATGTGAATGTGTTGAAATTACTTCCATTTTCAATTGATTAGGTGTGAACAAGAATGATTCATAACGTTTCAATTTCTTTTAAGATTTAAAGAGTTCTTCGTTCAGTAGAAGAGGGACAGGATTAAACTCTGACAATGAGGTCATAATATTCATTTTTGCAGTTTCTGAAGTTACCCGATTTTTAATTCATAAAATTTTCACCTTTGTAGATAAATTACTTAATAAGTCATAGATGATTATTAGGTCAGAAATCGAGCGAAGGCGTCCTGACTGAAATTAAACATTCGGTTAAATTTTTTACTTTGAAGTAAAGAGATCAGTAAAGTCTTGTAAATGTATTTTACCTTTTTAGAGAAATTCTCCATATGCAGAAAATTTGAAAAATTACCTTCGTATATATAGACTTCCCAAATTCGTCATTTTCCTTTTATTGGCAAGTTTTCGATTTTGAATGAAAATTTTTCAACATAATTTTTTTTTTTTATGCACTAGTCCTAAAAAATGAGAAGTAAGTAACTCTGCGGAAGCTGCAACCAGTATTTCATTAGTTTTACTATAACTTTCTTTTCAAATATTAATTTAGTGCCAGAATTTGAGTCAATATTTTTGGAAAAAATATGATTTGTTCGAAGTAAAAATTGTAGATTTTTTCTTCCTCTAAACAATATCACCAAGTTATTCAATTGTTCTTCGTTCCATTTTTTTACTGGAAAAAAAATGAAAATTTCATAACTCAATTATATTCATTCGATCCAAATGAAAATTTCACAGTAAATATGGGATTGGGTGAATTGTATATCTTTAATTTAAATTTTTTTTGTTTACTATATAGTGAAGAGTATGCAAAAAAAATGATAGAGCTAGCTGTAACGTTTTTATTTAATCATTTTTTTTTTCGAATAAAATAGTTGGATATACAAAAAAAAAATTAAAAGTAAATGGCGTGTAACAAGCCACACCCTTTCAACTCTGAAAGTTGTAAGAAGTCTGGATGACCCTGGCTTGCAGCAAATGGAAAAAAATTGTAGCAAAAAGTCGTCTGAAATATTTTTTTTCTAGAGAAAAACTGATTAGAAAAATACTTTTTTTTATATAGATATTACCTAAGTTTTTAACTTACACCTTTAAATAAGTATGCCTAAAAAATTGGCAAAGAATATTAAGTAACAAAAAAAAAAAAAGAAAAAAAAATTCAATTGACTTAAAATTCGGATTCTTGAAGTTCCATTCTTTCTACTTTTAAATATTACATTTGATTTAAAAAAAAAAAAAAAAGTCAAAATTTTTCATATTTTAACTCATCCAAAATGTAAAGACGATGAGAAGTCGTCGTAAAAGGTAAAATTCAATGCAATCAAACATTAATTACCTATTACCAGCAAAAAATAAGTGTGGGGTGTATTATATATATATATATATATATATATATATATATATATATATATATTTTAGCAGAGCATAATTAAATTAGATTTTTTTTTTCTTTACAGATAAGTACCTATAGAAAAGATATTGTGCACCAAAGTCACGTCGCAGAGACAGAGGGTTAAGTGAGTTTGAAAGGAGCGGACAGTTTATTAATCTTTTAGCCTTAGACTCAACCCTATCCAAATGAGAGGTGGAACCGGAGCCCCCCTCCTCAAATGTGAGAACAATACTTCATACAAGGACGAATAAGACCTTAAAATAATTGGAGCAACTGTTCAAAGGAAAAAATTCCCGCAATCTGGAGAGTATTCCCAGCATCTTTGAAGCCACTCTAGCAACATTGTGATATGAGGTTTCTAAGAAAGTTTATTGTTTATGTTTAAACCAAGAATGTTAATGTTGTTTACAGGTAAGACGGAGAGCCGTCGAAGGAGGTAGGGAAGTTGGGAGGTGTTTTTGAGAGGGAGGTGTGAAGGAATTGAGTTTTTAAAGAGTTGAATTTCACAAGGTTGGGGCAACCCCACCTGGAAATTCCATCCAGATCGGCAAGAATGGAATCAGAAAGTTGAAGACGAGAAGCAAAAGAGGGAGCAGATTGAAATGAGTGGAAGAATGGAGTTGAGTAACCAGCATAAGATTGAACAGTTAGAAGTGGAGCTGAGAGGATAGTTGATGAAAGTAAGAATAAAGTTGGAGATAAAACAGAACCCTGAGTAACACCACAATTGACAGAAAAGGAGGAAGAGGTCGCTCCATCTACAATTGCCGAAATGGAACGATCTGAGAGAAAACTAGACATAAGTAAGCAAGGAGGAGGAAACCCTAAGGAAGGGAACGTGGAGAGCAGAGAAGCATGCCATACTCGGTCAAAAGCCTTGGTAATGTCAAGCTCCACCATACAAGACTCCCCATAATTCCTAAGGGCGGAAGACCATAAAATCAGTAAAATAGGAAAGTATGTCACCAGTAAAAATACCTCGAACTTCGAAAGTCGTATTGATGATCTAAAAGAAGAGAATGAGACTTTGATATTGTAAACTATATTTAACCATAGAAGGAGGATCTTCTCAAGTTTTTATTTTTCACAAAATTTTGCGAAGATTTTAAAATCGACACATGCTACTGACGATAATCCCGTTTTTCAGGTACTAATGCATTTATTTTTCTTACTTTTTTTTCCCAAGCATTGTTGTTAATAATTCTTTTTTTTTTTTCTAATAAAAAAAAAAAAAAAAAAAAAAAAAATTTTGCAAAAAAAAAAATAACTCATTCTCATAACCCGTTTGTTGGGTTGCCAACTTAAAATAATCATTTTTCTTCTTGATTTTTTCTTTTTAAAGTTTTCTTTTCTAATTTGTAAAACTTTGTTCATAGAGATAAAAACTTTTCTTTGTTTATAAAACTTAAGCTTTCTTTTTATACATATTTAAAAGTTGTAAGTTTGATATAAACTTTAATATATTTGTAAAGTGTTTCTAATTTATACCTTTTTATTCAGAAAAATTCTTAATACGTATTTCAATACTTTCCACTTTTATTCAGTTGCGAAAAACAATATTAAAATTTTTTTTTTTTTTAAATAAATGAAAACTTTTTAAGTATCAAATTCTAAACTGATAATTAATTGATAAGAGAAACAAGCCATTCTTCATTACTTTATCTTACAATTTAGATTCTTTTATTTTTAAATTCAATTTACCTCAATTTTAATTTAGCACTTTTCGCAACCAAGACTTAGAACTTGGAAATGTGCAAATTTAAAATAAAATATTAGTCTCCAATATTCATCTTAAATACTTTTGAATAAACGCCACTGCACCTTCCTTTTAACTACAAAATTTTAATTTCTATAACATAAAATTATTATATTAGAAAAACATTATTTTTCTGTAACACTTCTTGGAAAGTGAAAGTGATAGTTAAGTGGTTTACTTCTTTGAGATACTAATTATTTTGAGCAATTATATCTATAATTTCTTTTACCTAAGTTTATTAGTCCTTAATTCATTATATTTTAATGGGTTTCACTTATGAGAATTAAACTGTTGAAAACTTGATATCCAAATAATTGCTTTGACAATGTTAACTTATTTGCTAAGTCTCTCCTCTTCTGAATCCTAGAAATTTGCAAGGTCAAATCTCTTTAAATTGCTATAAACTACTACAGGTTTTGATATTTAAATACAAATCATATGTTAAATTGAAAAAAAAAGTTAAAAGTATAGAAATAGTATAATCAATTTTGATCATACGAGTTGAAAACACAACTTACTATCATTCATTGAGATTTAAATAGCAATAAATCATTAAGGGAGCTGGTAAAGAGTGGGGTTCCTCAAGGTTATGTGCTGGGCCCTCTTCTAGTTTTAATCTATATTAATTATTTGAATAAGGGAATAAAATGTCTAGTTTCCAAGTTTGATGATGATGCTAAGCTGGTCTCTACTGTTAAAAATATTGGGAGATGGGTAACAGTTTAAAGTGATTTAAATAGACTTCCTGGTTGGGCTGAAGTGACAAATGAATTTCAATAATAAAAAGTGTAAGGTTCTTCATGCAGGCTATTCTAATAAGAATTTTAATTACGAAATGTATGGGGAATGGCTTGAGTCTGTGGGTAAAGAAAAGATTTGGGTGTGATTATCAGCTGTAGTTTGAAAGTATCAGAACAGTCTTTAGAAGCTAGGAATAGAACCAATAGATTGCTAGGAAAAATAAACCACAATGTTAATTAATTATAAAAGTACGGCGATCAGTAATCTCTATAATGGCTATGTCAGACCACTAATTGAGTATTGCACGCAGGTTTGAGTTCATCATTTAAGAAAAGTCATTAATATGATGGAGGCAGTGCAACGCAGAGCAACTAGAAATGATTTTGAGTTTTGAAAATGTTACAAGGATAGGTTAAAAGAACTGAGGATATTTTCTGTAGAAACATGATTTCTTAGAGGTGATATGACTTAAGTTTTCAAAATGTTTTCATCAATTGACAATGTAGACGTGAGTTCTTTTTACTAGATCCCAATGAGCACACCACAGGAGTCATAACAAAAGAAATAAAGAAGGTATGACATCTAGATATGAGAAAGTATTTTTTCAGTAACAGAGTAATTAATTTCTGGAATGGTTTACCACAAGGTATTGTTGATAGTAAATATTTTATCTTAAGAGAAGGTTGGATCAAAATATGGATGATCAAGGTATAGTATGACTGACTCTGCTTTTAAGACAACATATTTTAATGAGTATAAGAGGGATTTTGCATGTTAGTTTAGAATTTGGATGACCCATTTATTTGTTTTTGAAAATGGCATATAGCATGGTTGAAATGATATTTTTGCATGGGAAAAATTGGGTATGAGACAAGCCATTCACAGGGAATGACAACTTTTCTAACTTTTTGAGGACTGCGACACTCTTGATAGGCCCTTGTGCATTTTATCAGTCTCTATTTAATGTTCTTATGTAAACTAAACGCTGTGCTCACTGATGTACATCCTCTACCAGTAAAATCTGGAATACTTTTTCACTCTCATGGACTTGAACACCATCAGTGTATGAGATCATGCTCCATCTAATCTGATCCAGGAAATTTTATCCATTACACAGATTGATATGAAGGATTCCCACTTTTTCACACCAATATAAAAATAATAGAATGTAAGGAGTCTATTTTCATTTTATATACATCAATATCATTCTCATTGTGTACCAAAACTTAAAATTGGTTTATTTTATGTGATAAAGAATACCGAAATTTAATCTTTCCTATTTATCACAATTGGTGAAATAGGAATGTCAATAAATAAATATTTCTGTATCTAATCATAAAAAAACAAGATAAGATAAAAAAAAAAAAAAAAAAAAAAAAAAAAAAAAAATCCATTTAAATGGTTAAAAAGAAAAATGAAGTTAAATTTTTATTTTATATATAAACATACAGTATATTAAACTTGAAGCTACCATGAAATTATTTACAATAAAAACTTTTATAAAAGTAAGTGAAATAAAATGAATTTTGTAAGACAAAATGAACTGAAAAATAAGAAATTTTAACCATTCATGTTTTGTTTTTTTTTATCTTTCTGTAACTAAAAAAAAAAAAAAAAAAAAAAAAAAAAAAAAAAAAAAAAAAAAAAAAAAAAAAAAAAAAAAGTTATTTTAACAATTCAAAAAAAAAAGAGACGTTTTAAAAATAATGTCAACAATGTCGACTTCTTTTTGTTTTTGTTGAATTAATTTGAAGAGAAGATTCAAGTTTCCTTTTCGATCGGACTTTCAGTACGTTGTTGTGTTTGTCAACTGATTTTATAAAACGTTTGCAATTTTTTATGAAATATTCACAAACACCACAAAGAAGATTAATATCTAGATGCATTTCAAATCCTTCAATATCGGGTCTCCGAATTTTAAGGCAATTGACATCAGAACAATTACTTCCCTTTTTGTGATCATAATAATAAATTAAAACACTTTCTTTCCATTTGTTTGATAATAAGTCATTTGAGGACAAAAAGGTTAATAATCTATTCATTCTTATGTTGCTATTAAACATACACAAGACAATTTGGTAAAAACGACTGTCAAATATAATTTTTTTCAGGACTCTCTTTTTCAAGCTGTTGTGAACGCCTGTCCAAGTAAAGAACTTGTCAACATCATCAAATCTCTGAAATAAAATTAAATCCAAATATATGTTGTTTATTTTTAAGGGAATATTTTTCTTGAACTCACAAATTTCTGTTTTGGAGGAGAAACACCAACCTAAAAGTTCTTCCATTTCATCCCACCTGTTTTCCATTATAAAATATTCAATAAGTTTAAGACTTTTAAACAGTAAATCTTTCTTGTGTCTTTTTATCTCCTTCTCCGACAAAGGAAACCCATTGAAAAATTCTTTTATATTATTTAATTTGGTATTTTCTTCAGTAATACGAGTATATAGATTAAGTTTCTCAGGCAAAAGAGAATAAAATTCCCTAACTTCCTCTTTTGAAAATTGGGTCCAATTGACCAATTTCTTGACAAAACCTCGTTTACCATTTAATATAAAAGAAACACAGGAAGAAAATACATTTCCTTCTACATTAAATACTAAAAGTCTTTTAAAGTTTTTCACTTCCGTTTCTGTCAGTTCTGCCCATTGAATGAATGCATTTGCTTTATATAAATGTATTTTTGCAACAAACTCACTGTAGTAGTCAATCACTTTCTCATTAAATGCAACCTTTCTTTTAAAATCTTTACTTTCTTCTTTGGAAAGAGAGCTCCATTTAATTAATTTTTTAAGTTCACTTAAGTCATTTATGGGGAAAGAATGGCCCATGTAGTCAATAGATTCAAATGCCAAATCTTTTTTAAACTTTACCATTTCGATTTTTGAAGAAAAAATCCACTCCAAAAAGAAATGAATATCTTGAAAGTCTCCTAAAAATATGTATTCATGATGCAACAAAAAGTCTCGCATATTTAAAATTACACTTTCTTTAAAATTTTGAATTTCATTTGAAGACAGAACCAATTCCAAACTCTTATCGATAAACTTTAGTTTTTTACAAGAATACAAAATATGTATCCTGTCTTGTCTCATATATAATAAGAAATTTTTCAGCCATTCTTTTATCTCCTCAGCAGAAAAAGCCCAATTCAGAATCTTTTGAAACTCTTTCCCCTTATCTTCATGAAGTAAAGAAAATAAAACATCTTTTACATCATCGTCATTAAACAGTTCCTTTTTGAAACTTTCAATTTCTCCTTTCGGTACACAACATTCGATAAACAAATCAATTCTCCTTAGATCGCAAGCCTCAAAGGATAGTTTACCTATTCTATTACCTTGTAACCTTACAATATCTGATTTATCTCCCAAGGTTGCACTTGAAAAAATCAGTCTAATAATTTTTTCATCTTCAATAGTAAATGTAGAATCAAAAAGCTCACATATTATGTGCGAGCAATTTAAACGTTCAAACTGTGAGTTAAGGACAAATATAAAATAATTATCTCTCTCTTCGTGCATAAACGCACTATTCCTTTCTCTTTTACTTAATCCTTCAAAACGAAAGAAAAACCTTTTTAAAAGTGAAGAACTTTGAACCCAAAAATCTCTCAAAATGTTATGATAATCACATAACTTTGAAGACGATTTATTTTTCATTAAACTCACTATCCTGTAGAGAAGTAAACAAAATCCAGTGTCAAGTAAAACTTCCCGAAATTGACTCACTATATCCATAAACATGTGTTGATAAGGCCAAATTAATAAATGAAACAATACATAATGCAACATTTCTGGCTGGAAGAACACCTGTAACTGCCTCTCATCTAAATGGCGAAGCAAAAATATTGCCATTTCAAGATATTTTTGAAGTGGTAAAAATAACTGAAGAGGAAACAAATACTGAGGTGAATCACTTACGGATCTTCTAAAAATCTTCAAATAATTAAGGTAGAAAATATTCAATCTATCTCTAGTAAAAATCAGAGCCTCCTCTTTTTCTGATTCATTCAGCTCTTCAAAACACTTTTTGAATGCCACATCTCTGCAGTCTCTACGTGATATATTAAATTTTAAAGACTTCTTAAATTTGTATAATGAAAAACTGTCATTGGTTTTTTCCATTATAAATTGAAGTTCTCCCAACAAAAAGTAAGACCATAAATCAGCCATCTCATTGCGCCCTCCGATACAAAAACCATTTTCAAATACCTTATTTTCAATTTTGGGTCTCTTGTCTTCTGGTAATTGCTCCCATAAAACAGGAATAACATCAGACAAACAGTAATGGCAAGCTATACAAAATTTAAGGGAAGGGCTTAATTCAGTGTCCTTTAAAAGCTCTCTCACTGCCTTTTCTTTATTAAGTATTCCTTTTGATGTAAAAAAAGAACTTCCTAGGAAGGAACAACTATAATCTAAGGGCAAATCAAACTCATTATGAAATTTTGCCCATTCTATAGACTGAGTTAGACAAAAAATAACTATAGATATTGGTATTTTTTTTCTCAATCCAAAAGGCAATTTCTCCAATGCATCTATTACTTTCTTCTCCATATTTTCAAACCACGGTGCGCTTCCATCATACCACAAACTAAAATCAGGAAGATCTGGCAGTCTTAAAATTTCCTTTTTGAACTCTAATTCGTTTGCAAGCTCAATCGCCATTTGGATTCCACAAAGTTCTTCCAAACGAGAAACCATTTCTGGAAGTGGAAGTGAAATCAGTATATATATATATATATATATATATATATATATATATATATATATATATATATATATATGAACCGACCGGGGCCCTCGGCAAAAAATCAGGGAAAAATGGGGTTAAAATAGCAAATTATACTTAAGGGGACAATCCAATTTCAAAAAAAAAAATTTTAATTTTCAGCCGATTCTCCTGAAATTTTCAGTGTATATAGCTTTTTTCCTGGTGAAAAAAAAAAGTCCATTTCTAGCATTTTTCAGAGTCTATAACTGCTAAGAAGTTTTTTGGGGGGTGAAATTTGACCCTTTTCAAATGAATGGTGGGGCCAAACCACTTTTCGGAATGAATTGAAATTTTGATTGTATATTCATAATTCCATTGGCAACAAAAACTTGTAACAGACATTTGTTCCCAGAGTTATAGAAAAAATGTTATAAGCCCAAAACTGAACTATCGAAAAAAAGTTTTTTTTTTTTTTTTTTTTTTCCTTTAAAAAATCCGTTTTTTCGGTCAAAAAAATTTAAAACAAAACTACAGCTATAACATTCTTTATTTTTGAAGGGTGCATAGAGGAGGGATGGGCTACAAATTCTTCTCTATACTTTATTCGATGCGATTCGTTGGTTTGATATAGCACTTCAAAAAAGGTGCTTTTTTGACCAAATTTCATATACTTCCAACGTTTGAGAGGCTATATTAGGTTCAAACAAAAAGCATTTAATAAAGCACTAAATAAAAATTGAAGCCTTGTCCCTCCTCTAAACAATATCCAAAAATAAAGAAATTAATAGGTAGCGTGTTTTTTAAATAATTTTTTTTACTCCGGAAGGGTATGATTTTTTTTTTTTTAATTTTCAAGTGCTTATAACTTTTTTTCTAGATGTGATATCAAAAATCTGTTCTCACCAATGCAAGAAATTGGGGTTAAGATTATTCAGTTAAATTTTCTGCTCATGTGGACTAGTGGTTTGATCCTGCTATTCATTTTTTTTCAACTTTGTGCCCAAATAACTTTCAAACCGTTATAGACTCAGAAAAATGATCGAACTTTGGGGAAAAAAATCAGTCAAATAATAATAATAAATAATTAAAACAAAACATTAGAAAATTAAGATATTTCTTCTTGCTTTTTAAAAATTTTCTCTTTTTTTCTGTTTCTTTTAAACGCTCATTTTCTGCTAGTGAATGTTCATTTTGGATTTTGATTTTAGATGACCCCATAAAGATTTGGTTGAAATTTTTTTACTTGTAGCACCCGGAGGTCCTCTTCTAATTTCCTGACTGCAGATGTTACGTTTAGCTATTTTGAGCCTATACTGAAACATTGTAAAGTACTCCAATACTGCTGAAGCTGATCTTTTAACCATACTGATTGAAAGTTTAAACAAAATAATAATTTAAAAATAATGTAGTTAATTGATTCAAGTTTGATACATAGCAATGATATAACAATGATTTGTATAAATATAGGTTATATTGAAAATTTTATATCTTACCTTAGGGTCTTATAGGTAAAGCTGTTGAATCACTATTTTGAATCAAAAAATTTTTTTTGTCTAATTTTGTACTTTTTATTGTACAAAATCTGTAATTTTCTGAAACTTTTTCGGAGAAAATGCATATAAACATTAATTTAAGTGAATGTTGGCTATTCTACGCCATTCTTATAATTAAATAAACCTCAGTTAAATTTATATCTAATTTTTTTAACCTAAAATTTCAGTGCTTTTGACCTCTTTCCAAATTTTAGGCCCCAGCTAAATTTGGGTGACCCCAGCCCCAGGAAATTTCCAGCCCCGGTCGGTCCATATATATATATATATATATATATATATATATATATATATATATATATATATATATATATATATATATATATATATATATATATATATATATATATATATATATATATATATGAATCAATATTTTTTTATACATAGGAATGTAAAAATCCGCATCCGCGAATGTGAAAAATAGACATCCTCCTTGCATATATTAAAAATTTGACATCTGATATATATATTAGAGATGGAGTGAAATATCAGTATCGGTAAAAAATAACTGACACCGATACATGATTGTTTAACTGTGAAGAACAAAAATTATATATATATATATATATATATATATATATATATATATATATATATATATATATATATATATATATATATATATATATATATATATATATATATATATATATATATATATATATATATATATATTCTCTCAGGAAGGGTTTTCACCCTGTCAGTGGGACTATCATACTTCCCCATCTGCTCTTAAAAGTTCTTCTCCTAGAGTGCTCTAAAAGATCATGTTTTTCATTTCATTGGTTTCAGTGCCAGTCCTTGAGTTTTATTTAAACTTCCAGGGAGGGTTTTTACCCTTTCAGTTAGACTAGCACCTTCTCCATCTAACCTCTAATCACTTTCTCAAAGAGTTCTCCACAAAATCATGCTTCTCAGAGCTGTGGATTCTCATGCTGGTCCTGGAGTTGTTGCAAGCAGAAAGCAATAATTATAGGGCCAGGTTGCTGGTACTGTCGCAATATATATATATATATATATATATATATATATATATATATATATATATATATATATATATATATATATATATATATATATATATATATATATATATATATATATATATATATATATATATATATATATATATATAAAATCCTTCCTATAATTTTTTGCTATGCAAAAATGAGGATGGAGGTACATGCAGTAACAGGTTGGAGGGATTATTTCGATACATTGTTGAATGTACTGAACAACGTGGAAGAGGATATTGGTGATAGGATCGAAGTGGTGGGAGTGTGGAAAATTACATTGGAAGAAGTTAAATACGCAATAGGAAAGATGAAAAATGGGAAGGCAGCAGTAGAAGATATGATACCAGCTGAAATTCTAAGGAATGTTGGGGAGGAAGTGATGATATGGATAAAGGAAATAATAAATAAATGTTGGTATAATGAAAAAATGCCCAATGAATGGAACAAGACGATAATCTGTTCCATTTTTAATAAAACAAGATAAGACTGAATGTAGACATTACAGGGGAATTGCCTTAATGCCACACATTGCGAAGGTTTATGAGAGAATTTTAGAAAGGAGACCGAGGGAGATAGTGGAAGGAAAGTTAGAAGGGTGGCAGTATGGATTTAGACCGGGTAGATCAACTATTGATTTAATCTTTGCATTAAGGATGATTGGTGAGAAGGGATGGGGGTTTAACGAAAAGGTTTATATGGCTTTTGTTAACCTGGAAAAGGTTTTGACAGGGTGTCAAGAGGGATTTTGTGGGCTGTGTTGGGGAGAGAGGAATACAAGGTGCCATATAAACTAAGAAGAGCTATAAAGAGTACATATCTACACAGTCTATGTAAGGTTAAATTTCAGTCAGGAGAAAGTAACTAGTTCCGAATAGAAACAGGAGTGAAATAGAGTAGCAATCTCTCTCCAATTCTGTTCATTGTCTTTATGGATTTCTGTGCCAGATTGGTACAGATGGGTGTGGAGGGTTAAATCTTTGGTTATGCTGACGACTTGCTTTAACTGCAGATACTGGGGAGACATTACAAAGATTTGTCAATGAATGGGATGAGGTGCTAATGAACAAGGGAATGAAGATTAGTAAAGAAAAAAAAAAGGTTATGATGTTAGGTAACTCTGTCTAAGACAGAAAATTTTAAGTACCTGTGGAGGGGGGGGGGGTTAGAGACGGAAATGATGTGGGTTTTGAGTTAAATCATAGAATTGGTAAATTCAATGGGAAACTGGCTTCCCTGTTTTTAAGGACAGGAACATCCTGCATAAGGTTACAACAACAATGTATGAAATAACATTAAATCCTATTCTGTCATATCGACATGAGGCTTGGCCGTTGAACACTAAAGCCAAGAGTAATATGCTGTCTATTAAGATCAAAGTACTAAGAATGATAGCAGGGCTGGCAAGAATGGACAGAATAAGAAATGATGATATAAGAGAGGAGTTGGGGATGGAGAATATATTGACATTTATAGAGAAGGGACAGCTGCGATGGTTCGGAAATATGAAGAGAATGGATGATTTTAGGTATGCAAAGAAGTTCTACGAGTGGAGACCGATAGGGAAGCCAAGAATCAACATTCAGGCGGCAGTCGAGAAGAGGTGAAGTGTGGAAGAGACTGAAGAGTCGAGAATGTATGAAGATCGATGACAGTGGATGGGTTTTGTCTGAGACGGCTAACAAGTGAGTTCACTTACAGGAGTCTAGTGAGAATATATATATATATATATATATATATATATATATATATATATATATATATATATATATATATATATATATATATATATATATATATATATATATATATATATATATATATATATATATATATATATATATATATATATATAATCCCAGGAATGCCTTTTTTTAGTCTGTTACTCGAACCAGAATCTTCCTCCATCAACATCTGTCCTGCAGTACCCGCCCATCCATCAGTATCTGTATCAAGTGGAGCCCCAAGTCTTCTCAGATATCCTCCACCTCTTACTCGGTTTCCCCTCGGCCTAACCAACTCAGGCATCCACCTCCATCTCCTCTTTGCCACCTTATTTACGGGCATACTTTCCAGATGACTACTATTTCAGCCTAGTGGCATCAACCTATGCATGGCGGGCCTCAATCCCACATTCCCTCTCTCTCATTTCTTATTCTATCTCTTCTAGTTTTCTATACCATATTTCTCAGCACCTTTATCTCTGCTGCTTGTATCCTCCCCTCCTCTCTCTCCCTGTAGTGCTCCAAGTCTCCCCTCCTTTTCACTGACATGTTCATTTCTTGATCTCTTATGATAGGGTACAAAGCTTCCACCCCCTTTCTATACTGCGCAATCCTACCTGTAATATTTCTCGCATTTCCTTCCTCTCTAGTAAAAACTCTTCCTAAATACCTGTACCAGTAAACATTTTCAATCTCCTCCCCCGCTACCACACTTAATCTCTCCTACAACATCTGCTGTAGATTGACTGGAAAGAAAATAAGAGAGGATAAATTCCAAAAGAGGTTTTAAAATCAAAGATTTGTGCAACAATCTATCGGAAACTTTAGATTTGAGAAAATGAAGAAAGAAGTATTACTGCAAATTGTTTTTTTACCTTTTAAAATTGTCAGTGTGGAACTCATTTATACTATTCAAGAAATCAGACAGAACAAGAAGCCTTCAGACTTCAGAATGGAGCCGATTGACTTGCTGGTTTCCAAATACAAAACGCCAACAAAGTCGAGGGGTCAACCAGGAATTAGTGCCACATCACTTTGACTTTCAGAACACCACTTTCCAGATTGAATTCCAGCAGAAGAGATGACGAATTCAACAAGAACTTGCACAGTGTGCAAAGAAAAAAAAAAAAATGAAAAAAAAATGAAAATGGAAAAAAAAATTTGCCACAAATTAAGATATTACTGCAAAGATTGAGGTGTAGGCCTATGAGTTGCTCTATGCTTTCGAGATTACCACACTAAGTACAATTTTTATTAAATTTTAATGCAAAATTTTCAATTATTAATCATTTCAATAATTTGAATATGCTTCTAGTTTCATTTCTATTCAGAATGCTAAGCAATGTTTTATTTGGTTTTTAAATAAAACGAATTAAATCAGGCAAATTTTTAAATGAAAATCAATTGGTTAATTATACCTTCAAAATAAAATAAATAATTATTATTATCCTATTTTACACTATAACATAATAAAATTATTATATTAGAAAAACACTAAATTTCTGTAACATTTCTTGGAAAGTAAATGTGATAGTTAAGTGGTTAACATCTTTGAGATACTAATGACTTAGAACAATTACATCTTTATCATTTCTTTTACCTAAGTTTATTAGTCATTATTAGTTCATTGATTTTAATATCTTTCACTTATGAGAATTAAACTGTTGGAAATTTGATATCCAAATAATTGCTTTGACAATGTTAACTTACTTGCTAAGTCTCTCCTCTTCTTAATAATAGAAATATACAAGGTCAAATCTCTCTTTAAATTGCCATAAAATTCTAGAAGTTTTGATATTTAAATGAAAATCATCTGTTAAATTGAAAAAAAAAGTTAAAAGTATAGTAATAGTATAACTATAATCAACTTTGATTATAAGAGTTGAAAACACAACTTAATATCATTCATTGAGATTTAAATGGAAATAAATCATTATGGGAGCTGGTAAAGAGTGGGGTTCCTCAAGGTTCTGTGCTGGGGCCTCTTCTATTCTTAATCTATATTAATGATTTGGATAAGGGAATAAAATGTTTAGTTTCCAAGTTTGATAATGATACTAATCTGGTCTGTCCTGTTAAAAATATTGAGGGATGTATAACAGTTCAATGTGAATTAAATAGACTTCTTGGTTGGGTTAAAGTGACAAATGAATTTCAATAATAAAAAAGTGTAAGGTTCTTCATGCAGGCTATTCTAATAAGAATTTTAATTATGAAATGTATGGGGAATAGCTTGAGTCTGTGGATAAAGAAAAAGATTTTGGTGTGATTATCAGCCGTAGTTTGAAAATTTCAGAACAGTTAATAGAGCCAATAGAATGCTAGGAATAATAAACCTCAATGTTAATTATAAAAGTAAGGTGTGATCAGCAATCTCTATAATGGTTATGTCAGACCATTGATTGAGTATTGCACACAGGTTTGAGTTCCTTAAAAAAATACATTAATATGATGGAGGCAGTACAATGCAGAGCAACATGAATGATTTTTGGTTTTGAAAATAAGTTACAAGGATAGGTTAAAAGAAATGAGGATATTTTCTGTAGAAAGATGATTTCTTAGAGGTGATATGATTTAGGTTTTCAAAATATTTTCATCAATTGATGATATAGATGTGAGTAAGTTCTTTTAACTAGATCTAAAGGGCACACCAGGAGTCATAAAAAAAATAAAGGTATGACATCTAGATATGAGAAAGTATTTTTTCAGTAACAGAGTAATTAATTTCTGGAATGGTTTACCACAAGGTATTGTTGATAGTAATTTTTTTATCTTTTAAGAGAAGGTTGGATCAATATATGGATGATCAAGGTATAGTATGACTGACTCTGCTTTTACAGCAACATATTTTAACAAGTATTTTTGACAATCCTTTGGGATATGAGGGATTTTGCATGTTAGTTTAGAATTTGGATGACCCATTTATGGTTTTGAAAATGGCATATTGCATGGGAAATAGCATGGTTGACATGATTTTTTTGCATGGGAAAAATTGGGTATGTGACGAGCCATTCATAGGGAATGGCAACTTTTGTAACTTTTTTTTGACTGGGACACTCTTGATAGGCCCTTATGCCTTTTAATAGTCTCTATTTAATCTATTTAATGTTCTTATGTAAACTAAACACTGTGCTCACTGATGTACGTCCTCTACCAATAAAATCTAGAATTCTTTTTCACTCCTCTGGATTTGAACACCATGAAAAAGTAGGAAGTCTTCCTACTTTTTCATACCAATATAAAAATTGTAGAATGTAAGGAGTCTTTCAGTTTATAAACATCAATATCATTCTCATTGAATATGAAATCTGGTAAATTTACATAGTTCGTCTCTTACCTCGTATTTAGTTGTTATTCAAAATATAAACTCGAAATGTGGTATATATTGAAATAAAACAATAAAAATGGGTCGGAAAATCAGATCTGCTAAATTAAAATGCACTGAATGTAAGGTAATAAAAATTTATTTGAACATCATAAAGTTTGGTTTTCATCTGAACTTTGACAATATGGTGTAAGAAATTGGGTGGAGGAAAAATATATTGATAAGAATGTAGGTATATAAATTGGGTAAAGGTTAACTTGTCTGTCTTTTGATATATGGAAATATCAATATCTCAATGCAAACTTTTTGACATTTGTATTATTTAGCTTTCATTTCATTTATGCCTTTTAAGATTATTATTATTATTATTTAGTTTTCTAGTGTACTTAGTTTGACTTATCATAACCTGAATGAACAACGTAGCCGTATGATACAGTTCTAGTACCATATTACACCATATATATATATATATATATATATATATATATATATATATATATATATATATATATATATATATATATATATATATATATATATATATATATATATATATATATATATATATATATATATATATATATATATTGTAGAAATCTGCAAATAGGCTACCCAACCCTATACTTACAATCAAAACTCCCCTTTCATTTTCTATTTGTTTTAAGGGAGCTAAATATCATTCATTATTCAGTTATGACTTGGATGTATGTTTGACAGATTATAAATCAGCTTTTCTTTCCTTTGCAGATAGTAAATAATTTATAAAACCTTAAGATTTAACATAGGGAATACTAGAAATATTCAATACAGGAAGATAGCCAGAATTGGTTAGATTTTCAATTTCATCTCCCTTGCAAGGGTAAGTTTACTACTACATATCCTTACATTAATAGGAGGGTTAGACATTTAAATATAACTATTTGGATGGGTTAATGTTTAGATTGATTTAACTTGATAACCATATCCTTTTAGGTATAATTTTGGAGTCAGTTACGAATTTGGAGCTTTTTTCGCATTGGGGATCTGACTGATGTTAAGGCTAGATGAGTAGTGTGGGATTTTCTAACCCAAGTTACGCAATTAATTGTTTAAGCTGCGCCATATAATTTATGCTGAATCACAGTTGAGCAGGCAAGTGAAACAAACTACTCATTCCTAAACAACTTATGTTTTATGTAATTAAGAACCTACACAAATATTCATATTTGTGTATAACGTTGTATCATTCTCATTAATTCATATTTTCATATATTATAGAAATTTGTATAATTGATCATTCACAGATATTCATATTTGTATGAAATAAGAATTTGTATAATTGAGCACTACACAGATATTCATATCTGTGTATGCCATTAGATTGTGTTATTAATAGGGATTCATTAATTGCACCATACATAAATAGTCATATTTGTGTATGAGGTTGCAATTATTGAATAAATCAGATACAAATATTTATATTTGTATACAAGATAAAACTTTGTATAATTGAGCACTACACAAATATATTTGTGTATGCAATTGAAATATTTCATTGTAAATCCTTGGAGCATACAAAAATATTTATATTTTTGTATATAGCTAATATTTTGGTTGTGGTCATAACAATTCTGGTTCACACCTTTTTTCTTATTAGTAAATGGTTTTTCGAGTCATGTATTTATATTTCAGTAAATTCATATATTAGTGGGGTGTCTTCATTTAGAAGATAGTATCCTGCGTTTTCCTGTATTTTATTTTTTTGTAATTCTGAATCATGTAAAGTCATCTGGAGAGTCACAAGAGTCATAAGTCATAGGTATTGGAGGTTTCATTGCCAATTCTTCTTTGATTCACCCAGGCCACATTAATGGTGGAGAAGCTTGTAACACGAGGATCCTAAAACCAGACCCCGAGTGTCTGCCTTATCTTGTTGTGTAAACTGAAGTAAGAGTTGGGTAAGTGCTGTTGACTGTCGAGTCTTTGTTCTTCATATTGAGAGGGTTGAAGGGTTGTAAAAGAGGCGGTATCTCACCTTTACAATATATATATATATATATATATATATAATATATATATATATATATATATATATATATATATATATATATATATATATATATATATATATATATATATATATATATATGGGTCATTCCAAGTCACTTCAACACAACATTTTCCCTGACCCCTTTCGATTTGTATAAAAAGTGGCACACTAACAGATCTTGAGAAAATATGAATGGCGTTTATAGGTCAAATTTTTTATTTGACCTCCGAGGTTAAAATCATCTAAATAAATGTTGTACCGCTATTCAAGATCTTTTAAATGGTCTTTACACGATGCTTCTAAGTGCCATAGAAGCCGAGATATTGTATTTTGACCTCGGACTACTCTCTGAAAATTGACATTTTTGACCAAAGTTTCAAAGGTCATATTTTCTGAACCGTATGAGCTAGAGACCTGCAATAAACGCCATTCATATTTTCTCAACAAGATATGTTAGTGTGCCATTTTTCATAAAAATCGAAAGGAGTCACAGAAAAAATTGCCAAATTTAAGTTGAAGTGACTTGGAATGACCCATATATATATATATATATATATATATATATATATATATATATATATATATATATATATATATATATATATATATATATATGGGTCATTCCACGTCACTTCAACCGAAATTTGGCAATTTTTTCCGTGACCCCTTTCGATTTTTATGAAAAATGGCACACTAACAGATCTTGTTGAGAAAATATGAATGGCGTTTATTGCAGGTCTCTAGCTCATACGGTTCAGAAGATATGACCTTTGAAACTTTGGTCAAAAATGTCAATTTTCAGAGAGTAGTCCGAGGTCAAAATACAATATCTCGGCTTCTATGGCACTTAGAAGCATCGTGTAAAGACCATTTAAAAGATCTTGAATAGCGGTACAACATTTATTTAGATGATTTTGACCTCGGAGGTCAAATAAAAAATTTGACCTATTGGTGACCTTGACCTTGACCTTGAAAAAAAACCTACTCTTCGATTTTTTTCAAACTTTGCTGAATTAATGTTATATATGTATATTTTAATTTTTTTAATGAATTATTTTTGGTTTTGGCTTGGTTTAGAAAATATAAGCAATTTAATAAGTACAAATATCACATTTTTCACTTTTTTGCGATTTTTATCTCATTCAATGTATAGTTCCAACATTTTCATTTCTCTTTCTCTCTCATATATATATATATATATATATATATATATATATATATATATATATATATATATATATATATATATATATATATATATATATATATATATATATATATATATATATTGTAAGGGGCTGGCTGCTGCCGAGTATATTTTTCTCGTTTCAGATTGCATGGAGTATTCTCTGAGGAATATAGTCTTACCTGCTTGTTGCTTTGCTGTTATGCTGTTTGATTTTGACTGTGCTTGGGATCCACAATATTAATAAGCATGTGCCATGTCCTAGACTGGAGAGCGTGAAGGGTGATTGATGTTAACATGTTTATTTGTTTAGATACGTTAATGTTATTCTTCTATGTTAAATTTATTTTTATTATTATTATTTATTGAGTGCACTTGTGCTAATGAAAAGTCTTATGAGCTATTGTTCCCATTTCGGGCAATAATTATAAACAGGTTATTCTTATTCAAACAGGTTGTTATTCTCAAGAAGGCATATTACCCTTTCAAGAGTAGGTTATATTCTTTCTGTTTTTATTTATTATTATTAATTCATTATATATTTTTAGGTCATTTAAACTGAGGTGAGGCGCTGGGGTAATTATTTATAATTCTCACAGGTGCCGGTCTAGGGCCTTATTGCCTAGTGCTAATCTGGAGTTATAATCTCTATACCTATCAGGTAGAAAATATAGATAAGAGACCTTAATGGTTTTTGAGATTATCATATATTTTTTTTTTTATAAAATTTTAATATTTAATATTCACTTCGGGAAAAGAAAATATGTCAGTAGTGTGATAAATTTCACAGTAAAACATTTTCCACTTTCAAATCTTTGGTTGTTTTAAACCATTACTCTTTTTTTCTCTTTATTTTGTGTATATAAAGAGGCTATCTTGTGTACTGTGAACTATAGATAATTTTATGTGAACATTGTAAGTGTAAGATATATATATATATATATATATATATATATATATATATATATATATATATATATATATATATATATATATATATATATATATATATATATATATATATATTGATCTTACACTTACAATGTTCACATAAAATTATCTATAGTTCACAGTACACAGGATAGCCTCTTTATATACACAAAA
>SEYY01006580.1:37500-45000 GCA_009176605.1 Armadillidium nasatum | reverse complement strand
ATATGCAAAATATGAAAATTGCAATATTGTGCAACATTTTCCAACATGCTCTTATCTAAGTCATTTTAAACATTTATTTCATTATTATATGCCATTTCCCACAATTTTTAGTTATTTTTTAGTGTTTTTTAGCCATTTTTAACACTTTTTCCCCTCCAAAAATAGGTTTGCAACATTGGCAACATGCATGCATTAGGAATAATTATCCCTTTAGGGACCCCCCTTAACCCTTTAGGACCACTTTATACCCAATTTTCAGCAAAAAAAAAAATTTATTTATTTTTTTTGCAACATTTTTCAACATTTCAATGCCCCAGAGGCAATGAAAATCCAATTGCATTTTCGGAGGTTCTGGGGTTTATACTACTATATATATATATATATATATATATATATATATATATATATATATATATATATATATATATATATATATATATATATATATATATATATTCTGTACCATATCCTGGATGATGCAGTGTGGTGTCGACTGCAGAAATATTCATATTCCTTAAACCGTACGTGGGAAGAAAAGGAGAAAAAAAACTGGTTAAAAAGGGTTTCCAGCCTCTAGAACCATGCGAGGAACGATTCTTCATCTGTCCTGACAGCGTCGAAATAACAATCTTTTATCAAACTCATTTTTTTCTCTTTTAGCAATTAAATTTCCTTTTACCTACCGAAAGTACGAAAGACTTTTTGCTTCACCGCATATTTATAAAATAATTTTATAAAATTTCTTTCAATTTACTTTCAAAAAAATTCTGGAATAATATATCGAAAAAATAAATTTTTATTTTTAACTTCGTTCAATATTATTCCTTATGCATAATTCTCTAAACAAACTCTGTAACTTTGGAACATTATTTTGAAGGCCTTAAACCAAAAAGCCTTCTCTTCTCTTTTGTTTTCCTTATGATGTTCCTAACTTTTCTTCTTCCCATCTGCTTCCAAGCACATTCACACTCGAAGATTGTTGAATCCTACACACACACACACACACACACACACACACACACACACACTTTGTCGAACACACCTCTCTTCTTCTAGACCTCATCTTTTGTTCTTAAGTGAAGCTCTGGTGTCTGAGTGCTCTGACACAAATCCTACTCTGTTTCCTCCTACTGCTTCTTTCCTCAATTTTCAGCCAAAAGTGGATGTTACGCATATGTGCGCAATGATGTTGTCTGCTCTCGTGTCTCTAATTTGGAGTCTTTTGAATTCTCTACTTTATGGCTTAAAGCTTTTTTCAACCCTATAAATAAATTAATTTGTTCTGTCTACGTATCTCTCCTAATTCTACAGACTATCCAAAATTCTTAGAATATCTTAACTCAAAAATAGAACACTTCTTTCTTCTACTCTTTTCTCTGAAATTTTCATTTTAGGTGACTTCAATGTTCACAACCGCCAATGGCTTTCTTCTAGTTCTCATGGTTTAGCTGGAGAACTTGCCTACCAATTTTCTTTCCAGAACAACCTTGAGCAGTTGGTTCATTTCCCTACCCTTAACCCTAACTTCCTTGGTGATGAACGCAACATACTTGATGTTTTCCTAACTTTTTATCCTTCTCTGAGTTCATCCGATCACCTTATTTCTGTATCTTGTCCTGTCTCTTCAAGTTTTCTGTAAGAACGTCCGTCCCCCCTCCTCTACGAGAAGGAGACGTCTCTGTCATTTCGGTGCAACTAAATGGTCTGACTTACTGACTGATTACTGTTTCCGAGGAAGGGGTCCCTTTGAGTGTGCAGAGCGCACAGCCGAGGTGATTCTCTCTGGCATGGGGGCGTACATTCCATATTCTTTATCTTCTATTAAACCTAACAAACCTTGGTTTAACTTTACTTGTTCTCGTGCTTTCCGTCTCAGGGATGCTGCCTTCAGGGATTACCGTCGTCTTCAAACTCCAGAAACTCACGCAACTTATATTTCATCCCGGAATCGCGCAAAATCTATCGTTCGTAACACTAAAAACTCTTTTCTCAATAAAAATTACGATAATTTTTCTGGTTCCACTTCTTCACGTTCTTTCTGACATTTTGCAAAAAAGTCAACTTTAACTTTTCTTTTTCCTCTTTCTCTCCTCTAGTATCTCCTGACGGTTCAACTGCCATTTTGACTTACTCTAAAGCTGAACTCTTCACTCAAACTTTTGCCTCTAATTCTTCCTTCTGTATGTACCCCCTCCTTGAAAAGGGCTCTGCCCGAGAGTGGTGTTGATCTGGCACAGGAGGGGATAGGAGGCGAAGTAACAGAGAGAAGTTCATTAATGAAAAACAAGAAGGGTGTTAAGGATAGAACAGAACCTTCGAAAACAGTACTATTAATAGATTTAAATATGAACGGTGACAGTCTTCAACGGCTGCTATAGAAAAATTGAAAAGGAAATCAAAGAGAAGGCCACAGAGAGTAAAGTTCCGAAAGAAGGAAGTTTGGAAATGAAAGCATTGTGCAAGACTCTATCGAAATATTTCGATATGTAAAGTGCGAAAGCAAAAGTTTGACTGGAATGTCGAAGATTGGAAGACCAATTGTATTAGAGAAGGAAAAAAGATCAACTGTAGCGTTTCTTACGAAAGCCATAATGCAAACAGAGATAAAATTTGAAGATATGAGATGTTTCCAAATCTTCCTGTTAAGGATATATATATATATATATATATATATATATATATATATATATATATATATATATATATATATATATATATATATTATATATATATATATATATAAATTATATTACACTCGGAACTGTTTTAAGAAAATATTGATGTTCAAGCTTCTTTTGCCATCTAAAAGCATTATCTGCATAATATATATATATATATATATATATATATATATATATATATATATATATATATATATATATATATATATATATATATATATATATATATATATATATATATATATATATATATATATATATATATATATATATATATATATATATATATATATATATATATATATATATATATATATATATATATATATATATATATATATATATATATATATATATATATATATATATATATATATATATATATATATATATTCAGAAGAGGCTAGTACTTAGGGGCCACAGTGGTCCTTCTCCATTAGTATTTACTTAAAACCTTTGTGTTTAACCATAAAAAACGCAAAAACCGAAATGTTGCAGGCATTACCACTTAACACTTTCAACCCTTTAAAAAAACTCAGGAACCTTTCTGACCTTGAAACATACCTTAAATTCCCTCAGGCTCTTTCCTCAGATAATTTTGCTTATATATAAATATATATATATATATATATATATATATATATATATATATATATATATATATATATATATATATATATATATATATATATATATATATATATATATATATATATATATATATATATATATATATATATATTATATATATATATATATATATATATATATATATATATATATATATATATATATATATATATATATATATATATATATATATATATATATATATATATATATATATATATATATATATATATAAGTAGTAGGGGGTGAAATTGTCGACCAAATGCAATAGCATGCAATATTGAAAATAAATAAATAAATAAATAAATAAATAATAAAATAAAAAAATAAAAAATTTATTAGAAAATAAAAATTTCAATAAAAAAATTTTTTTTTTTTTTTTTTTTAATTTAAAAATTTTAAAATAAAATTAATTTAAAAAAAAATTTAATTAATAAATAAATTCTATATATATAATATATATATATATACATATATATATATATATATATATATATATATATATATATATATATATATATATATATATATATATATATATATATATATATATATATATATATATATATATATATATATATATATATATATATATATATATATATATATATATATATATATATATATATATATATATATATATATATATATATATATATATATATATATATATATATATATATATATATATATATATATATATATATATATATATATATATATATATATATATATATATATATATATATATATATATATATATATATATATATATATATATATATATATATATATATATATATATATATATATATATATATATATATATATATATATATATATATATATATATATATATATATATATATATATATATATATATATATATATATATATATATATATATATATATATATATATATATATATATATATATATATATATATATATTAGTGATGGATCGGATGTCATATTTTCCAATTTGCGGATGCGGATGCAGATGCGGATGCGGATGTTGAATTTTCGAAAAGTTCGGATGCGGATGCGGATGCGGATGTTAATTTTGATGAGGATGCGGTGCGGATGCAGATGTGGATATATATATATATATATATATATATATATATATATATATATATATATATATATATATATATATATATATATATATCACTATCACTATCACCTTTCCCACTTTCGTGAGGTGGTGCCCGCCACAATTCCCTTACAAACATAACTATTCTTACCTTTCAACGCTTTCACCACCTCCCTCCATCTCTGTCTCCACAAATCTTCTACCCTCGTCTAAACTCAAATTCCTTCCATCAAAATCACTCTCACTCCATCCATTCATCTCCACTTTGGCCTTCCCCTCCCCCTTCCCTTCCCCTATCTACATCGGATCTACGTATCTTGACAACCATTCTGTTCTCTTTCATTCTTCACATATGTCCAAACCATTTTAGCACATCCTCCTCCTCTCTATCAATTACACCCTTCTTCCATTTACACATCTCCCTTATTCTTTCATTTCAAATCCTATCAATCCTTCTCAATTTATATATCGCTCTCAAATCTTTCATCTCAAAGACATTGAAACTTTTTCTCGACCGAGCACTTAATCGTCTATGTTTCACACACATACAATACAAAAGGTGAACACATACATTCAAACATTCTTATCTTTATTTCTTTCGAAATTTTTCCTTTCTTCCATACTTTTCTTAGGCCCCCCAATACTTTCATTCCTTCTACCACTCTGTTCTTTATTTCTTTTTCCGTCCCACCCTTACCTTTCACCCAACATTACTAGATATTTGAATTCATTCACCTCCTCAAGTTTCCATTCTCACACTTCTACAAACCAATTCCTAACTCCACATTTCCTCATCCCCACCTCCAATCCTCATAACTTTATTCTTCGATGGATTGAATTTCAATCTCGTGTTTGCACATTTCCATTCAAACTCTCTCACAAGTATTCTCATCTTTTCTCCAGATTCTGCCACCAACACATGCCGCATCATCTGCAAAAAGTAAAACATTCACTTCACATTCACCCTCCATATTTCTCAACGTAATACTCTTCCCTTCTCTCTCCATTTTTCTAAGTAAACCATTCATCAATAGATTAAATAACATACAGATATTACAAACCCCTGTCTCAATCCCACTCCTATGCTAAACCAATCCGATAGTTCTCTCTTCACCCTCACTCTTGATCTACAATTCGCATATATATATATATATATATATATATATATATATATATATATATATATATATATATATATATATATATATATATATATATATATATATATATATATATATATATATATATTAGTGATGGACCGGATGTCATATTTTTCTAATTTTGCGGATGCGGATGCAGATGCGGATGTCGAATTTTGGAGAAGTGCGGATGCGGATGCGGATGCGGATGTTGATTTTTTTTTGAAAAGTGCGGATGCGGATGCGGATGCGGATGTTAAATTTCGAAAGTGCGGATGCGGATGGATGCGGATGCGGATGTTGATTTTTGTGCGGATGCGGATGGATGCGGATGCCATCACAAATATAAATGTATATATATATATATATATATATTATATATATATATAATATATATATATATATATATATATATATATATATATATATATATATATATATATATATATATATATATATATATATATATATGGAGTCTATTTAAAAAATGTTTTAATTAATTAAAAATTAATTAATAAAATCATTAAAATTTTATGATTGTTGACTTCACCCGCACCACCATCCTCTGGGGTTCGTAACTCCCATCCGAAATATGAGGATCCGAAGACCTACTGTAGTACGGTTAGGTTATGTTACGTCAGCAAAGGTTGCATTTGTAAGGTGAATTTGATTGGTTAGATCAGTTGATTTCAAATTGTTAGGTTGTTAGGTTGTTGTGGTTAGGAATGGTAAGATTAAAATATATTATCTTAAAAATAAAAAAAATGTACGTTTCTTGAGACATGAGATAGAGAGTTAATGTTGAATTTTGTATATTACTTATAAAACACACTTCGTATGCTTTGTGAAACATGTCGAAGCAATGTTAACTTTGTATTTAAATATGCTCTCATATCGAAACATAAATTACCATCGAAATTATTGATATATTAGAATAATTATATAATTTCTGCGTAATGTATGATCATGTTTAATTCGCCCAACTATCTATACTGATGCATTTCCTGTAATTATTGTATGTGCCGATTATCGATTATGTTAAAAATGCTTAAAAAGTTAATTATAGTAAAAAATACAGATCGTGACAGAGCAGTACATGAAAATAACTGTTTTTTCATGTTTAATATAAAATATTTACCTTGTATTTGAAATATGTGTCAGTCGATAAGTGTGTTTTTGTATTTTTAATATATTAGTAAGGACATTGCTGTATCATAAAAGGTATGTTGATAGCTAAATATTTGGTAAAATATCGTTTATTAAATAAATAAGTTTAAGTAAAATTCTGAAAGTTATAGTTATAGATACAATTAATATGAAAATCTTTGTTAAGTGTAAAAAGACTAAATATATGGATATCACTTATCGGTATAGAAATAACACTATGAATAGTTTAGAAAGCATTAAAATGTGTATGGGAATCTGTTTTGATTAATTGCTTGTGCTCTCAGAAGATAGTTTACGTTAGTTTGTGTGTATGTAGCATGTTATATCAAATGTTTGATGAAAAAAGAAATAAAATTAAATATTTTTAAAGAAAAATTGTTAACAGAGATTTTATAATCTAGTTATATTGAATCTTGTTGCCATTCGAAAGTTTATGAATAAGATATGATTTTGCATACCCCCGATATTGATAATTCTGAATATATGTTAACTTGAATTGGGACATTTGGTGGGTAAAAATACCAGAGCTTTAAGCTTAACTTAGGCCTAAAAACAAGGTCCGCCACCTGGAAGGTCTTAATTAAGGTAAACATCTTGCTGCCACGAATGATTAAAAATCTTAACACAAAATAAATAACAGGTAATACAAAAAAGTCACAGGTTACACAAAAGAAATGGTTAATGGGTAAAAATACCTGAGCGTTACCCTTAACTTAGGCCCAGAAATGGTCGGACACCTGAATACCCATAAGGCAAACACCTGGTGGTTAGGCTTAAATACTTAGGC
>SEYY01006580.1:32500-35000 GCA_009176605.1 Armadillidium nasatum | reverse complement strand
GAAAATCTAAGCTTGACTTAATGCCAAAATTTAATATTCAAAATCTTTTTTTAATTATTCTTAACTGATTAAAATGTTTTTTATTATTGAGAAAGATAAACGGAGAATAATTTATTATTTACCTCCTCCTTTTTTCTCTTTTCAATTTCTACTGAGTCCTTTGAAGCTCTTGTGGTTGCAGGGGAAGCTGTTGCAGACAAAGATGCTTGCTGACAAAATAACCATTCCAATTCATCCCAGTCAAAGGTTTTAGAAGGTGAACCTTTATGAGATCTTGCCAATTCTGTCCAGATATTTTTTTCTTATACCTAATATCTTATATATATATATATATATATATTATATATATATATATATATATATATATATATATATTATATATATATATATATATATATATATATATATATATATAAATATATAAAAGGATTATTATTGCTGAAGAGTATGAAAAAAAGAAAAAAATTATCTAAAAATGGGATAGGCAAGTGTTTAGCGAGTCAAATATATTATAAAGGGGTAGGGTTAAGGATTTCAAAAAGTGCGTTCGTTGATAAAAACTTAAATAAATGAATTTCACATTACTTGGTCTAGGATAAGTGCAACAGCACATGAAATAGAAAATTTTTAATCTATCTGAAATTGCCTCCAGTTGAAGAGTATGAATAAATATTGCCTAACGTGTTTTCGCACACACGTATGTGTATCTGACAGAAAGTTGGTTGAGAATAAGTTTGTATTTTTCTCTCTCAGTATAACAAATAAAGATAAAAACATTAATATTTAAAGAATAAAACGAAAAACTTAAATAATACTGAAAGAAAAACTAAGAACTTGAAATAAAAAGTTACAAATTTATAAAAATGTTAAAAAACCTAAATAAAAACTAAAACTAAAAGTATAAAATAAATAAAATATTTATGAAACAGTAAAAATTGAAAATTAAATGTTTCCACGCTGTCACTGGAACCAGCATTTATCATATCTGGTTTCAAAAGTTTTGTTCCAAGAGAGCTCAAAAAGTTTCATTTAAACTCCTAGATACGTTTTAATCCTTTCAGTGGGAATAGGACCATCTACATGTGACCTCTAAACATGTGATCTCCCAGAAATCTCCAGAAGGTCATGCTTCTCGGAAATATGGTTTTCCTTTGCTGTTCCTAGAGTTTTTGCAATTAGTAAGTAAGCAATAATTACATGGTTAGAAGGTTATCTATCAAGTCACGTGGAAGTTGCATAGGCAACCTTTTCAAATATATGCAACATTGCAATGCTGGGAAAAAATTAATTTTTTACGAGGAAAAAGATAAAAATATTTAATACTATATTTCAATGATATATAAATATATATATATATAATATATATATATATATATATATATATATATATATATATATATATATATATATATATATATATATATATATATATATATATATATATATATATATATATATATATATATATATATATATATATATATATATATATGAAAATATTTTTTCATAGTGGATGGACTTAGCCCTATTCTTGCTAATCTGCGTTTAAGGATCCACCCGCCCGTCAAAACCCTTCAGAGTTCGCAAAAGCCCATGCGTGTTCCCATCTGTCCCGCCAGACAGCTTTCCAAATATCAGGTGATTATTGTAATTATTTATTCATATATATATATATATATATATATATATATATATATATATATATATATATATATATATATATATATATATATATATATATATATATATATATATATATATATATATATATATATATAATTATATTCGTAAGATTAATTATTATTTGGTACGTCTTTTTTTTAAAATGATCAGGTCTATCTCTTTTATCTGCTACTACGTGTATAAATGTTCCAAACCTTTTACGTTTTATAGGAACCAATCATATATAATTAATTTAATTTCTTCTGATAAGCATCATATATCTATAACAATAAGGATCCTTCAATAATACATAACAATAAGCACTATTAGGGTTTCACAGTTTGAAATATTACTTTTTACACTTTTTTTAAATAAATGCTATTTCAGAAATAAAGAAAAATGTCCTAAGGTACTTCACATGTCCTTTAACAAAGGCACTTTAACAACCTTTTTCATACTAAATAATATATATAAAGTACACCTCCTTTCTTTGTTATTCTAGGGTAAAATAAAAAGGTGAAAATATTTTACAAAAATTGTCCCTTCTTTTGTTGAAGAATGCTTAATTTTTACCTTTCTTCATTAGTAGCAACGTTATAACTCTAAAATATAAAGAATGATGCCTTGCGGTGGAACACCTAAACTGTAACCATGTGTGAAAATATATAAAAAAATATTAAAAAAACATTCAAGCCCACGCGTCCTACAATTCATGTGAATTTCTTTTTGTATTTATGAAACTAAATATATTGTATACAGTAAAAATATTTCCAAACCAGGGCCATCTTTCTTAATATACATAGGTATATATAGGTAAGTATCGAGGTATATATATATA
>SEYY01006580.1:15000-27500 GCA_009176605.1 Armadillidium nasatum | reverse complement strand
ATTGAAATGCATAGCAATTAGCCTACATTTGGTTATTAAATCGGATACACATTTTTGACTCATAATGGAATTTTTAACTACTATCTGAGTTTGGTGTGCAAAGCAATCTACATTTTTCACTCTTGACAGAGAAAGTGCTTTTTTTTATAATTTTTTACTATCCGCGAATGCTGATGCGGTTGCGGATATCCAATTGCGGATATCCGCGGATGCGGATATTGGAAAAATGATGCGGATATCCGCAGTTGCGGATGCGGATGCGGATATCCGGTCCACCTCTAGTATGTATGTATGTATGTATGTATGTATGTATGTATGTATGTATGTATGTATGTATGATATGTATGTATGTATATATGTATGTATGTATGCATGTATGTATGTATGTGTATGTATGCATATATGTGTGTGCATGTATCTATGTATGTATGTATGTATGTATGTATGTATGTATGTATGTATGTATATATGTATGTATGTATGTATGTATATATGTAAGTATATACGTATGTATGTATTTATGTATGTATGTATGTATGTATGTATGTATGTATGTATGTATGTATGTATGTATGTATGTATGTATGCATGTATGTATTCATGTATATGTGTATGAATATGTGTGTATGCATATGTATATGTGTATATGTGTATTATGTATATGTATGTATGTATGTATGTATGTATGTATGTATGTATGTATGTATGTATGTATGTATGTATGTATATTTATTTGTATATATATGCATGTATATATGTCTATATGTGTATGTTTGCTGCATGTGTGCATGTTATAGTGCGAGTGTGTTCGTGTATACTGTTCATCTTTAACTCAGTTACCTTTAATCAGTGTTTCATTTTGTTCTTGGTTCTCAAAGATTTCATGTCAAAATTACTCCCTTTGCTAACTCGTGTTATTTTAATTATATTTTGTTTTTTGTTTATGTTTTTTTACGGGTGAGTGCACCTCTTTTTAGAGGACATACTTTCTCTCTCGACCGTAGCCGGAATGCTCAGTAAACCAGACATTCTGAATGAAGCGTAATGAACTTTTGCACAATTTCGACCATTCACCATAGAAATAAATGATTATATAAGAAATTATTTCAATGTATTAATCTGGATTAAATATATATATATATATATATATATATATATATATATATATATATATATATATATATATATATATATATATATATATATATATATATATATATATATATCCACCGTCGAAAAAATTGATTCAAATGATGAGGATAAAAATCTTCAAATAGCTGTTGGTGTGATAAATTACCCTAGGTATAAAAAGTGAAAAGAGCCAGAACCAACATCATCACGCTCTCCTTATCTGCAGCTTTGGATAGAACGTAGATGTCTGATAGGACCGCCACATGTGCTGTAGCAGATACTGTTTGTTATTTAGACCATAATGTAAGCAAAATAAATATGAGTCTTCAAATGGTCACCAACAAATGGCTCAAAGGAAACACATAGCAACACATATTAAGAAATAATTCAAATCAGCGACCCCATTTATAGCTCACTGGGATGGAAAGTTGATGCAGGATATAACATCAAATGAACATGTTGATAGGCTCCCAATTCTGGTATCAGGAAAGAGCACAACACAATTATTGGATGTACCAAAATTAAAAATGAAACTGGAGTCGATATGGCTAATGCTGTAGTTAAAGCAATGGAAAAATGAAATATTACCGATCAAGTCGTCTTTGAAATGTCTTCTGACACAATGGCTTCAAATATGACAACCACAAAGGAGCACGTTTATTAATTGAAGATAAGCTCCAAAAAGAATTACTATATCTTCTATGCTGGCATCATATCTAAAAGCTGATTCTTTAAAGTGTGTTTTCAGAGGTTCTTGCTACCTTTTGTGGTCCTGAATTTCTCCTATTCAAGAGGTTTCATGCTATTTGGAAAAATATTGATCAAAATATCTTCATCACTGAACTACAGTGCGCTACACTGGCAAAAACACTACTTGATATTAATAAAGAGGATATTATAGAGTGGGCAATGAACATACTCCGTGGAAGAGAGAATTTGCGGGGAGATTACTGTGATTAATTGAGTTAGTAATTTTTTTTCTTGGTGGCGGACCTTCTAGTGGGATCCGATTCCAAGATCCAATTATCATGATGAAATGGACCAATGCATATGGCTAGATGGATAAGTAAAGTTATATATTCCCTGAGAGTATGGATGTTTCAGAACCAATTTCATTTAACAAAGACGGAAGAGATTTGGTTTCAGAAAATTTATATATTTACAGTGAAAATTTAAGCAAAAATATATATATAGATACATCTAACTCTGCAGCAGTTTCTTGGAATGATAATGATCTATTACATGCCTTAATTAAATCTGTGTGATAAAATAGATTCAAAGGTAGGAAATGCTGCTTTAAAAAACTTTCACAACACCTTTGGTATATTTTGGAAGAATTAATTGCACTTTCACTGTTTAATGCAAAAGTTTCAAAAAAAAAAAAAATTTAAAAAGAAAATTGTCACTGTGATCATAGATGAAACTGGATGAAGTGGAGAACCTGTATGCCCACCTCCAATATTTCTGTTCTTTCTGGAGATAAAAAAAAAAATTTCCTTTAATAGCAATCAAAATTGTTTCCTAATGATGGGATTAATGCACTTCCCGAAACGTTGAAAAAAGTTTTAACTTAATATTCCTCTAATTATTCTGCATCCATAGAATTAGTTTTAAATCAATTTTAACCAGTGATTAATAAAAAAATTTAAAAAAAAAAAAAAAATTATAATTGAAAAATTATTATTTTTCCAACCAAAATGTTCCGAGCTCTTCACTGTTAAAACCAGGTTTCCTAAGAATAGAAAAGTCTACGATATATATATATATATATATATATATATATATATATATATATATATATATATATATATATATATATATATATATATATATATATATATATATATATAGAAGACAAATAACTTTAGCCTGTATGTATTCATGATGAAATAGTTCTTAAAGCAATATTCGTTTTTGGAAGCTGATAATACCCTTAAAGTCATCGATAACTTCACTGCAATCATATGTTGCATGCAATTTCTGCTCCACAACTTTATAAACCAAAGGTTCAAATTGTAACCTTGGCGAAAGATCACGGACCATACTCAATAAAAGCACTAGAGCTCTCGTTGAAGTTACATTTATAAGCTAATACAACAAATATTTTTTACAAATATTAGATTTCTTAACTTTATTTAATTACTTGGAGTGTCTAATTTTGATGTAGAGAACACTAATTTTAGTCTTTAGTGAGAGGGGTTCTTTTCTAATGTTAATTTTTCCTTTCACTTTAAATATTAAATACTTTTTCATAAATGGTCGCGGGACATATTTTTGAGCATTGCCTGGCCACTTTTCGCCCGCGGCCAATACTTTGTTTGCCTAAGAATGATCTAAGAGATTGTGTACTTGGGTTGCCCTTTATTTAGTTTTAATATTGCTAAGCGTTGAGAACAGACTCCCGAAACAACATGTCACTTGAATTGTCGCAAATTTTCAAGAACACTATTAAACTCAAAATAAATTTTATGTTTTGCATACCTCTCCATCCACTTCAGCCATTCTTTAAGGGTTAGTGCTGATTTTTCCTTTCGTACTTTATTTTTCCCCAGAGCAATCTACTCTTAATTCTTCGGTTGACAAGGAAATGCATTTAGCTAATATGTTCAATTTTTTACATGATGCATTCAGGTCTAAGAAATTCCTTATGAAACTTATGACATGTTTCTTTTGACCTTTATTTATCACTTTTTTTTCTCTTTGAAAGGAAAACTATTTTGGGATTGAAAGGTCCTTTACTCACTCTTATTTCTCTTTCTGTTCTATTGATTGGGAATTAATTTGCGGAATCAAAAATTTTTACATCGGAAATATTTCGCTTACATGGGCTTTTTTTCAGAATCTTTAAACTACGGTTCTAGTTACAGGTAGGCTAAGGTGACCATATTTTTCTGATAAAAAATCGGGACGCTTCTAAACATTGGCCCCCCCCTCAATCCCACCCACTCCTCGCACTTTCGTGAGATATTACAATCTGACCAATCCGGATAATCCCCTTTTAATTGTTAATCCCCTTAATCCGTTAATTTTGACACCTAATTAATTAGGTTAATCCCCTTAGCCCTTTAAACCCCACCCTTTTTCTTTTGTCCGTGCCACCCCTCTTTTTGATTCTCAAGAACCTCTAATCCCAGAATCAGGGCCTAACTCATGCTCTTTCCTAAGAGAGTTTTATATCTTTTCTAACAATTTATAGCAACTTCTAAAACGTGACACCTTTGCAAGAAAATGCCAACAGGGTAGGAGAGAAGTGCTAGTGACAGGTCTCGCTATCTGCTCTTTCGTAAGGCATTTTAACCTGATTAATACGGATAATCCCGTAATAAATTAATAACCCCTTTAATCTGTGATTTTGACACCTAATTATGTTAACACCCTGAATCATTTAAATCCCGCCTCTTTTTCCTTTGAACGTGTTGCCAGGAACGTGCTACCCCTTCGTTTTTCCTTTGTACGTGGCGCCCCTCTTTTGGGCTTTCATTTCACTCTAGTCCCAGATCCAGGACCTAACTCATGCTCTTTCCTGACCTCTTTTTCTAGCTTTCCCTAGCAACTTATAGAACATGAAACCTTTGCTGGACCATACTAACAAGGTACGAGGGGAGTGCTAATGCCAGCGACAGCTGGCACTGAGAGTAGGTCTACCCTTAAGAGGGCCATCGGTGTGATGTCACCAGCGTTTGCCTATGCGCACAAGCTCAAATATGTACACATGTGCACACAAACACAAATTTATACGCCTGACTCTGTGACGTCATGTACTGGGTTATCATGAAACTATGATGTCACCCATTATCCATCTTGAAATTCTGATCCATACACACACACGCACATACACTAAACAAATCTTTCAAAAGAGTAATTTCTAAATTTCAAATCTTTCCTTCCTCAAGCTTCCCCTTCTTTCTAATTTACCTTCTTTTTACATACCTTCAAATAAATTTTACTCTTACTATCATATATTTTTCTTTTATCTGGTAGAACAGTGAGATAAAGGGAAGGTGAGTCAGCTGAATAAGATTTTGTTTAAACTTTCATTGTACAAAATAATTTTACAAATTTGTATGTTAAACCCTATGCTATCATCCATCATCATCATGACTCTTTTCTGCAATGTGGATTCTCGATACCTTCTTGAATTTTGAAATCGTAGTTTTTAATCACCATTCTGATTTTTCATTTTCGATTCCGCATTTCAAAATAAAAGTTAAAATACATACCCACTTCACAGCAGTTACCTTGTTTTTTCTTCAATTATGATGTCATCATTAAGTGATTTCACAATCATCAACAGGTACTATGGATGAAATCTTTAACTATTTTCATCATCGTAGACAACCTCACACTTTCCCATTATCATATACCTGTAACTTAAAATTAGCTTATTTATACAGAGTTGTATACATTCAATGTGAGAAACTTTGAAACAAGGTATATCATGAACGTGTAATCAAATATAAAAAATAAAATTACATGTAAATTCTTCTCATTTACCATTATACTCTTGTACTCAGAGTATTTTAACCTGATTTTACTTGAAATGTTGTTCTATGATTCGTTTTAATCATGCTTTAAGGGATTTTATTTTAATAAATTATACTTTCACATTGCATGATAATCACATGTACACATAGTTTATATTACATAATAAACATATCTTGCATGATCATGAGTGTGGCTGCTCATTATGATAACATCACATTCTTACAGACACTGAAGTTAATAACATTTACCCTATTGCAAGCAATTATGCGCCTATAACATGTTTATTCACATGCTCGCAGTATCAGATTTTCCTCGAATGCTACGGCAGGACTAATATTCATGACGTCATACCTTTATTTTAAGTCATAACCTGATTTTAAAAACATGGAACTGTTTATTTTCATAAATCATTGGCACCATTATTCGTAAACGTACATACCCATGACTTCTGCTGTGTATTTTTTTTTATAAATTCTTTCTTTATTTTCCTGCTTTAATATTAAGATTTTCTTTATATATATATATATATATATATATATATATATATATATATATATATATATATATATATATATATATATATATATATATATATATATATATATATATATATATATAATACTATAAATAATATCATAGATTGACTTCACACACATTTCATTTAATATATACAAAACCTATTTTCCAAATCGTATAATAACCATGTATCTATAATATCAGAGTCCGAATATCATGTAAGTCAATTCATAAATTGACGTAATATTTCATTCATTTAAAATATTCTTTATATTTTACAACTCTTAATATTATGATGAACATTCCTCTCATGAGTATCATCAAAGACCATAATCATTGATTACGATATACATTGAAGAAACAAGTCATTTCCTTTATCATTTCAGGGTAAGCATCACTTTTTCTTCAAAAATTTCTAATGAATGTCCTTCCCATTCAGGTTTCAAACCCATGTTCTTTAATGGCGTGATGATACATCATTTATCTTCTAGAATCTTCACCCTGTTTCCTCAAGCTGTAACTTTAATTTTTTTTAAGCTGTCTCATTTTACGTTTTCAATAATTTCTTTTAAGCGAGGACTTTTAAAAAATATTTTTAAACTATCTGATTTTACATTTTCTATTTATATCAAGCTATAACTATAGTAATTTTTTTTTCAACTAAAACATTTTCATTAAAAATATTAAGGTAAAAAATACTCCGGAAAAAAATACTTGAAAAAAATTACTTAAGAAAAAGTACTAGAGAAAAAAAATTACATATGAAAAAAATACTTGAGAAAAAAATTTCTTATAAAATTAATCTTAAATTTATGCACCGAAAAAGAATAAGGACTCATCTATCACCCATGCACCCACACACAGAAAGACACCCTCTTCCATACGCTTAAACGCAGAATTCCCTGAGAATATAGTGTCATGATACTATGGTGACATGACTCTACTACATCTCTAGACATACATCCTGGATTTCTCTTGACCATATAGTTTCACAGCAATATTTTCTGACCACTTGGTTTTTCAGCTCTGCCATTTAATTTTTTCCTTCAGACAGAGAAAAATATTGCTGAATTCAGAATTTTTTCTTCTTTCGTCACACAAGCACCATGATCATTATTTCATATTTGATATTCACCGTGTTTTATCCCATGGAAACAGAGTAAACATATTTCTTCGAGAGCTCATTTCTGCAGGAATATACTTATGCATATTTCTCGCTTGAGGGACTCAAACACGTGAATGGATATTATCATCGATCTATCATATACAAAGAATTTTAGACGTGTTCACAGAAAAAGGAGAGTAGGGTTCTTACAATATACAATATCAACTAATCATACACATATTTGTTCAATGTAGGCGTAGTCAGGGGAGGTCGGGGAATTTCCGAGTAGCTCTGTGGAGAGGGAACAGCGAGTCCAAGTGTCTGTGTGCAGTGGATGGGGATGAAACGTTTACGTTACGGGAGGTACATGGCATCAGGTTGAGGAGACCTCGCTCTCGGCAATTCCTTACCTCTGCATCACCCACCGAGAACGTTGATCTCCCACCTGATCCCACTTTTATATTCATATCATCCCTAATCCTTTGCACACATACCCCGGATTCTCTTATCCTTCCCCACAGATCCAATGGTGAAAACACCTGACCTCCCCTAAATACATCATAATGAGCCAATATTCTTATGACTGGTTGATAATATCATCTTAAAGTGGTACCTTACCCTCCTATTTTCCTATGAACACGTCTAAAATACTTTGTATGATGGATCGATGATAATATCCACTCACTTGTCTGAGTCCCTCAAGAGAGAATTATTCATAAATAGTTTACCTTACTCCTGAAATGAGCTCTCGAAGATGGATGTTTACTCTGTTTTTATGGGATAAAGTATGATGAATAACATACCAGAGGTAATGATCATGGCATTTATGTAGAGAAAGGAAATTTTTGAATAACAATATTTTTGCCTGAAAGCAAAAAATCAATGGCGTAGCTAAAAAAACCAAGTATGCATAAAATATGGCTGTGAAACTAAATAGTCAAGAAAAATCCAGGATGGATGCCTAGAGACTTCATTAAGTCATGCCACCATAGTATCATGACACCATAGTCTCAGGGAAGTGTGCGTGTAAGCGTATATGTGAGTGTGTGTGTTTGGGTGCATGGGTGATGAATGAGTCCTTATGTTCCTTCGGTATATAAATTTAAAGATTAGTTTTATGAGAAATAATTTTTTTCTCATGTAATTTTTTTTCTCTTTCTAATATTTTTCCTCGACTTTTTTTTCCTTTTTGTTTGAAATTTTATAGTTGAAAATACGAGGTACAATACTAATAACATGAAATAAATAGAAAATGTAAAATCAATTAGATTAAAAATATTTTTTTAAAAGTCCTCGCTTAAAAGAAATTGTATTAAATTGAAAAGTTTAAAAATAAAATTTAAATTTCAGCTTCAAGAAAACATTGTGCAGATTCTAGGAGATAAATGAGATATCATCACCTAATTAAAGAACATGGGTTTGAAACCTAAATGGAAGGACATTCATTAGAAATTTCTGAAGAAAAGGTGATGCTTACCCTGAAATGATAAAAATGACTTGTTTCTTCACTGTATATCGTAATTGATGATTATGGTCTTTGATGATACTCATGAGAAGAATGTTCATCATAATATTAAGAGTTGTAAAATATAAAGAATAATATTTTAAATGAATGAAATATTACGTCATTTTGTGACGTAACTTACATGAGATTAGGTCTCAGATATTATATAAGGATAAATGATTATTATGATATGGAGAAAAAGTTTATATAATATATTAAAAGAAATGTGTATGAAGTAAGTCTATGACGTTTTTTTGTATTATATATATATATATATATATATATATATATATATATATATATATATATATATATATATATATATATATATATATATATATATATATATAATGTACAGTCGTCAACAGCAGTTCGTTCCTATTAAGCTGAAAATAAATATTTATATAAAATGGGGATCATGTCAGGTTCAGCCAATCACAGTTTAATTAAGCCCCGCTCAATGTTTTTATTTTCTTTTTATTCAAAATAGAGCTTTTATGAAATGATTTCCATTTTATATAAATATTTATTTCCAGCCTAATAGGAACGAACTTCTGTTGACGACTGTACGTTCACGAATAATTGTGTCAACGACTTATGAAAACAAACAGTTCCATGTTTTGAAAATCAGGCTATCATTTGAATATAATACGGTGTTTTGGATCGGAGAAATGTATGACGTGTTGAATATCAGTCCTGATGTAGCATTCGAGGAAAATCTGATACTGCGAGCACGTGAATAAACATGTTATAGGAACATAATAGTTTTAATAGGGTAAATGAGTCTTTAACTTCAGTGTCTGTTAGGATATCATAGAAATGCGTCCCACTCAAGAAGCATGTAAGAAATGTTTATTATGTAATATAAATAATGTGTATATGTGATTATCACGAAATGTGAAAGCATAATTTATAAAAATATAATACCGTAAATCAAAATGAAAACGAAGTAATGGAAACGACATTAAAGTAAAATCAGGTTTAAATACTCTCAATATTCGAATATAATAGGATACGAGAAGAATTTGGATGTAATTTTACTATTTTATATTTGATTACACGTTCACGTCAAACCTTGTTTCAAAATTTCTCACAAGGAATGTATACAACTCTGTATAAATAAATTAATTTTAAGTTACTGATTTATGATACTGGGAACGTGTGAGATCATCGCGATAACAAGAATAGCTAAAGATTTAAACCATGGCACATGTTGAAGAAACTCAAAGTCACTTGAGATGACATTATGAATGAAGAGAAAACAAGAAAACTGCTGTAAAGAAAGCATGAATTTTAAATTTTATTTTGAATTACGGAATAGAAAATGAAAAATCAGTATGGCGATTAAATTAAAAACTACGATTTCAAAATTCAAGGACGTGACGAGAATACATATCGTAGAAAAGTAAAGATGAGATGATGGATGATAGAGGAGAGTTTAGCATACAAGCTTGTAAAAGCCAGGTGTGCACTCGTGTGTATGTATAAAAATGGAGGGTATGTTAACAATCAAAGTGTAAATACATTGCTTATACTGCTGATTCTTCTCTTTCTCACTGTTCGAACAGATAAAAGAAAAATATGATATGTGAGAAGATAAAGAGCTAAGTAGCCATAAATATCTTACAGCTTATTTGAAAGAGGTAAGTGAGATAATGAAATTTGAGAAATTAGGAATAAAATTTAATTGAGGGTAAGTGAGATGTAGGAAAATTCGAGAGGAGGGAAAAATAGAGGGAGTGTATTTTGAAATTTAGAAATTACTCAGGTGAAAGCATTGTTCAATGTAGGTGCGTGAGTATTTGTGTGTGTGTGTGTGTGTATGTTTGGGTTGGTGGGTGAGTGTAGAGGTGGTAGATGAGATACTACACATTTTATATGTTTTAGCGTTTAACTGCAAAAAACTAAAGATAAATTATAATAAACTTAAAATTTTTAAAAATAAAAGTTTTTTAGATGTTATTTTTTTCTTAAATTTAAAAAACGTTTTCTGTTGAAAAAGCAATTACAAAAGTTATAGAGTAAAATAAATAGAAAATTTTACTGTAGAGATAATTTAAAAATATTTTTTAAAAGCCCTCGCTTAAAAGAAATTATAGAAAATTTGAAATGAGATAGTTTAAAAACAAATTAAGTTACAGCTAGAAATAAACCGGATGAAGATTCTAGGAGATGTATGAGACATCATAGTATAGATAAAGAAATAATCATGAGATGGATATTATATGTTATAATATCTACTAATGAGATCTTCGATTAAGCCAATGGTTGTGTTATGCATCACATGAGATGTGCAGTAACCTGAAAATAGAAGGACTTTTGTATTGGTTAGTTACGAAATATCATACACGTGGATATGACGTTGTAGACTCACTTTTATTTTGTACATACTTACTAGATAATTTTTAGATGTATGTTAAATGTAGGAAATAAATGAGTTTCTGGCAACTCTATACTGGATGTTTAAATAAAATAAATAAGTAAGTAACGGGGAACTCAGTGATGTGCCCATTTATTTATTTATATATATATTAAGAATTTAAAAAACAGCCTGATAATGCAAAATTGCCAAAGCAAAGTATAAAAGTAATATCTGGCATCTCACTGTACCAATACATTAAGATGCATATGTATGAAATAATAAAATTTACCCAACACTTGTTAGTCGTGTATATTTATTTCTTTTTATATCTCGAGGATGCGCATGTGTATACTTTCGTGCACTTCTGCTATCACATTTTAATCACATTAAAGGGAACATCACTGATACGGAACTTGTGATCATACGAATTCTAATTTCGGTACCGACTCTGATTCTGTCTCCAAAGGAATCAAATTTACGTAATGGTAAAGATGTCAAAATAATGCGATATTATATATATATATATATATATATATATATATATATATATATATATATATATATATATATATATATATATATATATATATATATATATATATATATATATATATATATATATATATATATATATATATATATATAATGAATAGTAGTACTAGAGCTCGAAACATTTTCTTCGGAGAAACAATAAAATTTTCGGTTAAAATTTTCTTTTATTTATTCACAAAAAATCATATTAATCACTGGTTAAAAAATAATAAAAACCTTAATGTTTTCCTACAGTTGTTTTAATTACATAGAATTAGTTTTTAAATCAGTTTTTAACCAGTGATTAATATGATTTTTTGTGAATAAATAAAAGAAAATTTTAACCGAAAATTTTATTGTTTCTCCGAAGAAAATGTTTCGAGCTCTAGTACTACTTATCATTGTAAAAACCAGATTTCCCAAGAATAGAAACGTGTACGATATATATATATATATATATATATATATATATATATATATATATATATATATATATATATATATATATATATATATATATATATATATATATTATCTTCTCCGGTGGGCAAAGGCCGGAGGCCTATCAAACCCCACCGGAGTTAGGAAAAATCTATCCAGGTCGATAGTGGCCGACATGTCCAGATACACGGCGTTTGAAAGTATGCAAGTCAAAGGAAGTTGGGAAAATAGATAAGGGGAGTGTGTTCCAGATTTTACCAGTAGAGTATATGTAAGATTGAGCATAGCGGTTAAGTCTGGGGTCAGAGAGTTGGACAGAGAAAGGATGAGACTGTGTAGAAAGGCGTGTCGTACAAGCTCTTCTCAATGGAGGAGGTATGCAACGAGAGAGTTCAGAAGATCAGTGTCCATTGTAATAGCGATAG
>SEYY01006580.1:0-12500 GCA_009176605.1 Armadillidium nasatum | reverse complement strand
AAGAAAAATAGGTGCAAAAAAAATTAAATAAAATAAAATAAAAATAAAAAAAAAATCATATAAACCTTTGAGAATTTCAACTTCAACCGTTTTATTATAGCCATTTTCTATTCGTCCAAGTTTTTATAAAATATTTTGTTTAATAAAATTATATGAGAAAAACATCGTTCTCTTTGTCACTTTCGGAGCTAAAATACGCCAATTTTCCAGGGAATATGACGTCACTACTTTATCTAATTTAGAATTTTGCTTATCTAATTTAATTAATTTCCTGAAGACAGAATTTATATGACTAAATTTCTCCTTAAGATTTAGATTTAATAAACCGAATGTAAGGACACTCATTTTTGTGGCCATCATAAACGTTTGTATGCAGTTTTATGTAAATTTTGAAAATTTACTTTAATTAGTGTTAAAATATATAGAAATTTTCAAAATTATTTGAAAATTTTACTTATTTTATACGAATTTAAAATGGATACTCGCATACATATATTTATCAGTATAATTAAGCCTATTAGAAAACACTTCTTCAGTAATGTTATTTTTTATTTTTTTTTTTTTAATTTGATGACAACTGGCTTTACAATTTTTTTTACTCCTTACAATTCTCTTATAGCAGAATAATAAATGATCCTGTATTAGTTGAATGTTTTGGGAACACAACCGCCATGTTAAATATAAAAATTATCTAGTATTACCAATATATCTTACCAAATTAACGAAATTTTCTCTTTTTACAAACAAATAGGTGCTAATTATCTTAAAATTTCACATTTTCCACGATATTTTTTAAAGATGCAATTGAAAAGGCACCGCTTGTTGCTAGCGGTTCACAACCAATATTTTAGGATAATAGGAGCCCAAACCAGGAACAAATTTATAATCCTTTTTCTTTTTACTGCTAAATAAGATAATATAGTACTATTTGTGATTAAATTTATGGTACAAAAATTTTTTTTTAGCAAAATTTAAATACTTTTAAATAAAGAGTACAACAAAGTTATTTTATAACACGGGAAAGTCTATACATTTCAGAGAAGCAATTTTATAGTATTTACTTCAATATAGTGTAATAATATATACGTTATATTAGTGTAATAATTTCACATAATTCATAAAGTGAAAATATATTAGTATTTCCTATATGAAAATGTCGATGAAAAGTCAATGATGTTAATCTTTAGTAAATACTTGGAGGATGACTCTCATTTTGATAAAAATAATAATGTAATCCAAGGCTATAAAATGCTGCTTAACGGTAAACGTAGACGTGACTTTTAAGAAACTGCAGTTTATGATTGATCAATTGAATTAAATCTTGGGAAAACATCATTACCATCATCACAGTTGTGTTTTTTTCTTTTCTTTACTTCGTTTAATTTGAATTTACAACTAGCAATAACCTACGTCATTATTTATTGTAACCAAAACTACTATTCGATTTCAATTACTAAAATATTGTTTTTATACTTTGTGGTAGTTAGTGACTTTTTCTGTCTTTAGTACTGTATATTCCCTCCCACACACAAGCTTATCATATCTAAACTGCAACTTCGAGGGCAATTATTTTCTCTGTGATACTTAATTTCGTTCAAAATAGTACATAAAACAAGAGAATAGTGAACGAAGATAATTGCAAAATTATATATATATATATATATATATATATATATATATATATATATATATATATATATATATATATATATATATATATATATATATATATATATATATTATATATATATATATATATATATATATATATTTGGAAAAAAATATATAAATATCTTTCCCGTCCTAAGAACCGTGTGCCCTCCCTCAAAGTTTGTTCTGGCTACGGACCTGCCTGGTTCCTTCTTAGGGACGAAATGAAGGGGAGAAGCCCAAAGGGATTTAGAAGGGGGCGGATGATACCGGCTTTTAGAGGAATAGAAAATTCGTAATTAGCGAAATAAAGCTTGTCTTCTGCTAGGCTCCTCACCTTGGCAAAAATAAGATGACATCATCGGTTTACAACCTATGAAATACTCGAGAGCAAGAGCCGGAACTGCAAAGAGGATTAAGAGGCGAAGTTAGGTTAGGGAACAAACATAACAGTTGGTCTACCACAAAAGAAGTAGAAGAGACAAAGGTATGGAATAGAACTAAAAAGGGAACTTCACAAGAAACAAAATTCATTTGAAGGTCAAATTAAGGGTCTAAGATCATGAAATTGATTAGTTGATTAGTAGACCATAGTGGTAGAAGACGTACATCCCTAGAAAAGGTCAGCGACCACGAAAGTCCACTGAAAATCACGCCTAAATTAAGGCAGATCAAAAGTGGTGGTAAGGTCGCCGAGAAAAGGAAGTAGATGAGTCATTAGCAGCGGATGCATTAAAGGCAGACGGATTTAAGGGATATCCACAATTCAAGAAGGGAGAATAGCTCTAACGGAGGCGCCAGTGACATAAGAAATCTATTTTAGGGCCGAAAATTGTTAAAGGGAGATAAAAAATAGGTGTTAAAAATGGCGCACTCCTTAATAACAAAATCTAGTTTCCCGGAAGCTTAGTCGGGGACCAAGAAGCTGGAGCCGGAGATTCCGAACATGATGACATCTGAATGGATAGACTTTTCTTTTTTGGCCATGAACACCACTCTTTACAAAAAACGTGCTTTCTTATCATAGTAAAGGTGATATCGGCACACCTGCGGCTTCTGTGATTCAGAGAAAGGATGAATCCCTATAGGAATTTGTAATTTTGAACTATCAGACGTTGAAGAAGCATGAGTTGCACGACTGGGCTCATAACTGAAAGACTATGAGAAGGCTGACCCGTAGTAACTGGGGCGAAGGTGGGAGTTGAAGGAACAAGAGAAGAAACGTCGTTTGTCAGAGATCCCAGAACATCTAAAGAAACATCTGCAAGAGCTCCCAACACCTCACATACTCGCTTAGGCTTAGCCTCAATGAACCTCATGCAAATGAGGTCTTCTCCCACGTAGACACTAGCACCTAAGATACGTATTTCACTGAAGGTGACAGATGGTTTTCAAATTTTTACAGCGTAAAACTTCCTGAAAACCTCCCCCTTACAATAGGAATGATCGAAGGCTGTAAGAGCGTAAAATCAGCAGCGTCCATCTTCTCGTATGACAAACGGGTTACAGCATCGGAAGGTAAATGTGCAATCGTAGTATAAAACCTAAAACCAAGTACGCTCACTATATATACCAGCTAGAATAAATTGAGAGTCAAGAATGCGGAACCAAGCACTGCCATTATCTTTACCAAAATTAATGGTTTAACGCGAATTTGACTAATAGCATCATTCACAGAATCAGGTTGTGCTGTTTCGTTTGAGAATGAACCTGGTAGCTCTCACCCTTATGAGATACCCATTCCTGAAAACCATGATCGAAAGGCAAATTACCATCGCTCACAGGCAGAGCCCTATCCAAGGAGAGGTGTTTTAATAATAAAGGAATAGAATAAAATTCTGCAAGTTCCACCTAATGTAAGTTTCTTAGGTGAGAGCAGACGTGGGATTTAAAGCAATTGAGATTAAATTCAGCTCGAAATACAAAAGCCGGGTGAGAATTCCTCAAAATAGAAGTGGCTGGAAAGAAGGAGGAACCACAGCGGACGAGCCTGGCGTTTCCTATGTCCACACAAAATTCCTGTACAGACAATGAACACCTTGTACTACAATGACGTCGTAAAGGTGGAGGAATACGAGTGGTCAGTTCTCTAGAGCAGCGGTTCCCAACCTTTTTTTCCTTGCGTACCCCCCTCATAATGTTTTTTATTTACGAGTACCTTCGTACACACAAATATATAATATATATATATATATATATATATATATATATATATATATATATATATATATATATATATATAATATATATATATATATATATATATATATATATATATATATTAAAGACAATAATTTAATTTCGTAATTTGATATTCTATAACCTATATCTTATTAATTTTTTCCTTTTACATTCTTTTTTAATTAAGCCATATATTTTTTTGTGTACCCCCAATTGATAGCAGGCGTACCCCCAGGGGTACGCGTACCCCAGGTTGGGAACCGCTGCTCTAGAGCATTGCAGCTGTAGTACCTATAGAAAATAGACAAGGAACCAACGTCACGCCGCAAAGATAAAGAGTCAAGTGAATTAGTAAGAGAGGGACAGTTTATATGTATTTTAGCTTTTGACTCAACCCTATCAAAAAAGACGGGTGAAATCTTAGCCACCCCAGATATGAGAGGAGTACTCCATACAAGGGCTGAAGAGACCCTTGTATAATTGGAGTAACTGAGAAGAAGAAAAAAATTCTCGCTGTCTAAACAGAAATCCCAGCTTCTTTGAAGCCGCCCTAGTAACCATTGCGATGTGAGGTTTCCAAGACATTTTTCCGATTATGTAAAGGCCAAGGATGTTTATATTGTCAACAAGAGAGATGGGAGAACCTGTCGAAAGAAATAGAAAAGTTAGGAGGTGTCTTTGATTGTGAGATTTCTAGAAGTTAAATTTTTAAAGATATGAATTTCACAAGGTTGAGACGACCCCACTGGGAAATTCTATTCAGATCTGCAAGAATGGAATCAGAAAGATGAAGACGAGAGGCAACTCTAAATGCAAAGGAGAGAGCAAATTTGAAATTTGAATGGAGGGTCATGTCATCGGCATATGAATAGATAGGGTTAAATGAGCAGCTGAGATCATTAATAAAGAGAAGGAGAAGAAAAGGAAACAAGACAGAACTCTGAGGAATGCCACTATTGACAAAAAATGAGGAAGAACTCACCCCATCAACAGCAACCAAAATGGAATGATTAGAAAAAAGCTAGACATAAGAAAGCAAAAAGAAGGAGGAAACCCAAAGGAGGACAGCTTGGAAAGCAATGACGCATGCCTATTCACAGTCAAATGCCTTAGATATGTCAAGCGCCACCACATAAGTCTCCCCATATTTCCTAAGGGCTGGAGACCATAAATCAGTGAGAGAGGAAAGTGTATCACCAGTAGACCTCGAATGTCGAAAGCCATATTGATGATCAGAAAGAAGGGAATGAAATTCTAGACGATCCAAGAAATGAGAGTTGAGAAGGGTTTCAAAGATCTTAGGTAGAATACAAGTGAGAGCTATAGGGTGGTAGTTATAAGGATCAGAGAAGATACCCTTCTTCGGAACAAGCTGAACCTATGCTCGCTTCCAACCATGAGGGAGAGTACTAGTATTGAGGCATAGAGAGAAAAGTTGAACGAGGGAAGGAGCCAGTTCAGCACACTCCCTTAAACTCGGGAAGGAATGCCATCCGAGTCTCTTGCTTTCCTGACTTTCATAGATCTCAAAAGCCCATGCATATGATCAAACGTAATCACAGGTAAAGGCATGGGACATCTGAGAGGAGAAGAAGTAGGAAGAGGGTTGCTGGAGTCATCCAGGGAAACTATGTTTAGAGGAGAACAGGAGGCCGAAGAAATTAGCCTTTTCAGTTGAAGTGGTATCAATAGAACCACCAGAGCCAATAAGAGGAGGAAAGGAAGATTTACAGAAGTTAGAGATTTTTTTTTTCAAGCGGCCAAGAGGCCAGAAAGATTTATCAGAAGGAAAATTAAGGAGCTAAGCACACCTTCGTTTGGTGAAAATCCGCTTTGCTCGTCGAAGGGTATCCCTGCAACGATTCCGAATTAAATGAAAATTAACAAGAGTGATAGGAGAAGAATTTTTCCACTCTCGATACTCGTTGTCTCTTGCCGGAATGACACAAGAGAAAGCTCACTCGAACCATGGATTCTGAGGAGAGAAAGAATTAGATGAAAACCAGCTCATCTCATCAACGATTACGGCCCCAACCTTATCGGTAGAAATCGAAGCATGTTCATAGACAAAGCAGTCACTCCAGTGATAGCGTAGAATCAACGATCAAAGTGCAAGATGACACACTTAGTGCATGGTGGAGCAGTTGGAGAGAAAACATGAAAATTATGAGTAATTACATTGTGGTCAGATTTACCAATAGGTGCGAAGACAGCATATTTATAGAGAGAACGACTAGTAGTGAAGCATATGTCAAGTGTTTAAGAATTGGTTGGAACGATCCGGAATTAGTTGCTCCAGATCGTTGAGAATTCTAAATGATTTGGCTTCCTACCCTCCTGGATAAGTAAGAGAGGAACCGAACCAGTTAGTGTTGTGTACACTGATATCCCCTAAATAGAGGACCTCAATATTTAGATGTGAAGATGTAACAGTCTCGTGGGAAATAATCAGACACTCTAAAAAGGTAGAAAAATCTGTTTTATAAGGAGAACAGTGGCAGAAACATAAGATTATTGTATTGATAGGGAGAAAGATTTTAAGCCATAGAACATCGAAATTAGGAGATTCAAGATTTACAAGACGTGTTACCGGAGTGTTGGTGTTTACGTAGGTACTCACCCCACTCTTAGAACGGAAATTATAAAATAAGTTATAGTTGCATATATAGAAAAGTTAGAGAAGGAATTCTTAGATATCTGGGGCTCAAACAAAAGAGCAAAAGGATAGATAGGATGAGAGATAAAGAGGTGATATTCCACAGAAGTTATATTAGAGCGTAAGCCACGTACATTAGTAAAGTGTATAGAAAACCCACGCCTGTGCACACCTTCCATTCTACACACACAATCACAGTTATAACAAACAAACGTCCGAACAATTAAATAAATAGACAAACAAGAAAACAGATAAACAAGCGAACAAGCAAATGGACTGACAAACAAACTATTAGACAAACAAATGAACAACAAACAAAATAAAACTAAAAATAATATATATGTTAGAAACAAATTTTAAAACGTTAAAATTACCTATAAAACTATATAGCTATAAACCTACTACTATTTAAAAGATAACATGTTCGTTAAACTTATCTTAAATTCATTTTAGTAAAAGATGTTGGTGACGAAAATTTTATCACAGTAGATAGAAAAACTGATAAAACACTAAAATAACAAGAGGGATTTTTGCTTCAAAAATTAAAAATGATTAACTAAAACTTAAACAATCACAAACAAGAAGTAAAACCGCGAAGGCAAAATACAAACCACATCCTCACTATACAAGCGCACTAAAACTAACTGGTATATATATATATATATATATATATATATATATATATAATATATATATAATATATATATATATATATATATATATATATATATATATATATATATATATATATATATATATAATATAATATATATATATATATATATATATTATATAATATATATATATATATATATATATATATATATATATATATATATATATATATATATATATATATATATATATATATATATATATGGTAAAGGTGTAGATTGTTTCTGACTTTCGATTGTCAGAAAATATCGATAATCGAAAATATCGGAGAAGCCTAACGTAAACAAGAACGTTGCCAGAGGTACTATTACACTAGACATACACACAATTATTATTATTTACTTTTCTAGCAGAACCTAATTAGACTTTTCATAACCTGAACTACCGAAGATGCTGTAATTTAACCTAAATAATAATAATAATAATTTTAATGTACTTATAGTTTATAACATAACCTAAATTTAAGGTATCTGAACTAAAAAGAACAAATTACACTTATATCTTGAACAGTTAAAGGTAACTGAAATTCGTTAGGTATAAAAGTATCAATTAAAATAAAATATCGACATAAAAAATAATTTTGGGTGGAACTGAAAAGAAATGTATGTAAGGAACTATAAATTACATGTCAGAGTGCTGATGATTTGTGTTCGTCCTGGTCTAAATGTTTAAAAGACAGGTAGTATACAGAGAATAAGTTATATGTTTGAAGGTGGGTTGGATATGATTTGTATGTTTAGTTATATAAAGTGTGTATTAGAGAGAAAACATCATACCTTTGCGAAAAAATTTTGGTTGAATGTGGAGAAATAAGTTGAATGTCTGAGTTTATGCTGAATATTAATGTAAAGTTCTATAATTTGTATGATAGATAGATGATGGAATGACTCTACTCATGTCTTACTGATAAAGTTAAGTCATGCTTGGAGATTCAAATTAAATGTTGAATAGTTTCGAGGTGAAAAAATAAATGAAAAGTTCTATGACTCATCAGTCAGATAGATACGAGGATGACTTTGTACGAACATTTAATACAAAAGTAAGATTAAAATACAAAGGTTTAAGTTATATGTTGGAGGTATTAGGAGAGACAGCAGCAGAATCTATTTCGAAGCCTCAGAGATTTGCTGCTTTTATACGGATTCATCTTCCCATTTCCTCCCTCTTACCCACCGTTTGCCCTACATTGTGATGAAATATTAAGGAAAATAAAACTCTTATCTGTAAATAGCTCTTCAAAACTGATTATTCTTGTATCCTAAACCCTTGAAAAAGGGAATCCAGGTACTCCTTAATCATCCGATTTTTCTATTCCCCACGTATTATACTGAAAAAAAATAAGGAAAATAAGGTTCTTCTCTGCAAAATATGCCTCCAAACTGTTTATTCTTGATATTCTAATCCTCTGGAAAGAGACTCCAGGTGTGTAATTACTATTCATACCCTCCCAAAACCATCTTCTGTGATAAAGTAGCTTCATGTTAGAACAGTCCGCATTGTTTTAAACTAAAAAATTTTCATCCAATCACCTACCGTCTCCACAGATACGTCGTAAATCTTATTGGTAAACACATACCAATCCTCATTCAGCTCATACATGACGTCAGAATCATATACATTTCTTATTGGTTAACATGAATCAGCTCATACTTGACGTCAGAATCATATACATTTTTTATTGGTTAACTGTTCAGTTTCAAACTCCATGTGGAGTATATAGCCTTGATATTCAGTGAAAATATATGTAAGTACAATAAAATATGTTAAAGAGATGGCTTTTAATCTTTTGATCATACTTTTATTGATAAAAAGTTTAGCATGCTGTGATGAATTAAGATATACATTGAAAGAATTATATAAGAAATGCATGTAATTTCCAATAAATTATTTGTTGGAGAGTTGGGAACATATGTTTGGTTATGTCGAAGTACAAAAGGTAAGGCTAAATAAAGAGATAGGTAATGAAAATGAGTGTACCAGAGAGATGTCTTTGAACATGCATAAGTGAAAAAAGTTAGTTTAATGTTTAGATTTATGATGAGCACTGAGGGACTTAGAACAAAAACCTACACAGTGTCTATGAAAAGTGTTGTAGAAATGTCTGAATGCAGCGAGAGAGCATGAATTCGGTGTAAAGAAAGACTTTCAGTTTGCGTTAGGTAGATATTTTGTTTGACAAATGTATTTAGAGGGGGATGGTTAATAGCTTTAAATGTTTATTTGCTCTGATATGTCAAGTATATCAGTGTATGTAATGTTAAAAACTAACTGGTCTTAGTTGGTTACAATTGTTGTGTATGCGTACAAATGTGAATGTGTTTGGGTGTATGTGAGCATCAATGAGTCCTTACTACATGCATTAGCGAAGAAGTAGGAAAAAGAAATTCAAAGTCCTACGTGTAGGAAAAACGGATGGTGATTGTTTCCATGACAATTTCACGAATGCGGAGGAGCATGGTAATGTAGTTATGTGGGTTTGTATGTACATGTGTATGTGTTTATGTGAGAAAAATGAAAAGAAGTGTATGTGGATATGGCTGAGTCCTTATACGAACATTACCACGTGCGTAAGCGACGAAGTAGAAAAAATTTCAAAGTCCTACGAATAGGACATTGTTTTCATGGGAATTTCAAGAATGCTCGACAGCATTGTAATGTCTTCGATGTACATGTGTACGTGTTTATGTGAGAAAAATAGAAAATAAAAACAAAATTAAAGAAAAAATAATTTATTTAAGAATAAAAAAGAGAAAAGAGAAATAAAAAAGAAAAAGAAAAAGAAAAAATAGAAAAAATAGAAATAAAAAGAGAAAAAAAGAGAAACAAAAAAGAAAAATAGAAATAAAAATAAAAAGAGAAAAGAAAAAATAGTAAAAAACAGAGATATTTGTTTAAGTTAAATAAATTAAAAAAAAAAAATATCAAGTCAGGTCTAGAATGCAGATAAATAAGAAGTATAACGTCATAATATTTTAAAATTCGTATTTGAAAGTGTTCAAATGGAACGTGATGATGACGTCATGAATGTTTATGCATACGTTTGCACGCCTCATTGTGTTATTCCGCGTAAGGATTCAAAGTCATAAGGAGAAAATTTGTAGTCAAAGTTTCATGAATGTCTATGCCATGACGTGTCACAAGGGAAGGTGTGTGTGTGTGTGTGTGTGTGTGTGTGTGTGTGTGTGTGTGTGTGTGTGCATGCATGTACCCCTATAGACTAACTTTGACCAAGAAAATCTTTTTTTAAGAAAAAAATCTACGGAAATAAAAACCACTTGATCAAAAAATGACGGATACCACGATGGAAGATACCAAGATGGCTTAGCAAGAATGTCTCATGCTAGAGGGTGTTAGGAAAAAGTTAGAAAAAAAGCAAGCGTGACGTCGCAAGGGGAGGTATGTGTTTGGCATATGCGTAAGTGATGTCCTGATTGGCACACGTCTGTATTCGGATGTAACCAATGATAAATTGTCTTACCCTAAGTGCCAGCTTCGCTGACATTTGCACTCCCCTCTTTCCAAGTGTTCGACATGGCCTAGCATGGATGCCTTATACTAGAAAATGTTAGAAAAATGTTAGGAAAAATTAGCATGACGTCACAAGGTAAGGGGTGTGTCTGTGACTGTGTATGATGTTTTGACATTGTGTGAATATACTTTAATGTATTACATTTTATAAAAGGAAAATTATTTTAGTTATAGGGGGAGGATGTAGCGCCATCCGAAGCGATGAAATTACCCCCCACTGGGCTTAACCGCGGAGTGATAGGGTGGGCTAGACCTTCCCCTTTCGCTCCGTTGCCCTTTGGTTCGCTCCTTTTCGCGTTTCACCTTCTCAGAGGGTCTCTAGTGTACCCTCGTCCCACATGGGAGTGTCTATGCTCCCACTTCTCCTTCCCCCAACTCCCTTCTCACTTTCCTACAAATTTACAAGCGCTTACTCCTACATTACCTTTAAAATAGAAAAAAATGGCGAAACATATAACTGCCTCGGAGATGTTACGAGGGGCGGCATCCAAAGAATGCCCCTCATCCACTCCTTCCCCATCACCACTTGGGAGTTGGTGGCCTCCGGTGATGGGGTTGGTGCCACCAAGACTTCTATGCAGACTTGCCCTGATGCACGATCTTCCTTTTTTACTAACTTCTGCAACATTCGTGGTCTCTTTACTAATTTCCACTTTGTCAAACAACACCTCTCTTCTTCTAGACCTCATCTCTTATTCTTAACCGAAACTCAGGTGTCTGAGTGTTCTGACAGCAAGCCCTACTCTGTTTCCTCCTACTGTCTCTATCCTCAATTTTCATCCAAAGGCGGATGTTGCGCTTATGTGCGCAACGATGTGTCTGTTCTCGTGTTTCTAATTTGGAGTCTTCTGAATTCTCTACTTTATGGCTTAAACTTTCTTGCAACTCTACAACTAAATTTACTTGTTCTGTCTACTTATCTCCTAACTCTACAGACTATCCAAAATTCTTCGACTATCTTAACTCCAAAATAGAACACATTCTTTCTTCTTCTCCTTTCTCCGAAATCATCATATTAGGTGATTTCAATGTTCATCACCGCCAATGGCTTTCATCTAGTTCTCATGATCCAGCTGGTGAACTCGCCTTCCAATTTTCTATCCAGAATAACCTTGAGCAGTTGGTGCATTTCCCTACCCGTATCCCTGACCGTCTTGGTGATGAACCCAACATACTAGATCTTTTCCTAACTTCTTATCCTTCTCCTTACACTGTTAAACTCTTTCCTCCTCTGGGTTCATCCGATCACCTTCTTATCTCTGTATCTTGTCCTGTCTCTTCAAGTCTTCCGCAAGAACGGCCCCCACCTTCGGCGAGCAGACGTTTCTGGCATTTCGGTGCCACTAACTGGTCTGACTTGCGGTTGTACTTTTCTGATTTTCCATGGAATGATTACTGTTTCCGTGGGAGAGGTCCCTCTGAGTGTGCTGAGCGCATAACCGAGGTGATTCTCTCTGGCATGGAGGCGTACATTCCATATTCTTTCCCTTCTACTAAACCTAACAAACCTTGGTTTAACTCTGCTTGTTCTCGTGCTATCCGCCACAGGGATGCTGCCTTCAGGGATTACCGTCGTCTTCAAACTCCAGAAACAAATGCAATTTATATTTCATCCCGGAATCGTGCAAAATCTATTCTCCGCAATACTAAAAACTCCTTTCTCCGCTCAAAATGCAACAATCTTTCTGGCTCTACATCCTCACGCCCTTTCTGGCATTTTGCAAAAAATGTCAACTCTAACTTTGCTTCTTCCTCTTTCCCTCCTTTAGTATCTTCTGACGGTACAACTGCCGTTTTTCCTTCCTCTAAA
>SEYY01006579.1:0-22687 GCA_009176605.1 Armadillidium nasatum | reverse complement strand
TATATATATATATATATATATATATATATATATATATATATATATATATATATATATATATACAAAGAGATTACGGAAACTGCTCTTGCTTCCTCTTCATGGCACTTATGGTTCCTTGGTGCCATCAGAACTGTACTCATCCTTAGTGTTAAAGCTCTTAGAGAGCAGAATTAGAAGAAAAATTTCTGTATTTAGTAAAAATGAGTTGGAGGGGTTGAAGAAGAAGGAATAGCTACGGAATCGTCTAAGGTGGAATTAGAGGCAAAAGTTTTGACAGTTTTAGCAAAAAATACAAGAGGAGGGAAAGAGAAAAAAAGCAAAGTTTGTGTTGACATTAATTTGAAGAATGTCAGAAAATGGATGGGAAGAGGAACCAGATAGATTATTGTACTTTCTACTGGAGAAAAGAATTTTTGGCGTTACGAAGAATAAATTTTGCGCGAATTTGGGATGAAATATAGGTGGCATGAGTTTCTAGAGTTTAATTCCTGAAGGAAGTATCTTTGTGCCAAACAGCACGAGAATAAGGAGAATTTTTAAATCGAGCTTTGTTTGGTTTATAGTTGAAGGGAATGAATATGGAATGTACTATAGTCCATGCCAGAGAAAATCACTTCCGAGGGACTCCTCCCGTGGAAGTAATAATCATGCATGCACTGGAAAATAAAAAGGTACGATCACAAGTCTGAGCAGTTTGATGCATCGAAACGATCCAAACGTAATTCCTCGCAATAGTCAGGGGTCTTTCCCTCAGATGACTTGGAGATAGAAGAGGATACAGGGATAAGAAGTGGAAGAGTCTAACAGTATAAGAAGTTTGATTAGAAGTTAAGAAAAAGGTCTAGAATGTAGAGTTCATCCTCAAGGCAAGAAAAGAAAACGAGTAGGGAGTTGCTCCCTCTGCTCAAGGTCAATTTGGATCGAAAATGGAAGACAAGTTCAACAATGTACCTTGAGAACTAGGAGAAAGCCATTTGGTGTTGAACATTTAAATTTATTAAAATCATGTCTTTCATTGATCTGCAATAAAATCCTTATGATTGTTGCAACACTCTCTCCCCTTTCCTGCATTCATGTCTTTAACCAGAAGTTTGACGATTGCATTAAGCCCATGAATATTCGATATTGTGAAGTTCCTTTATCATTGATTATGTGCAAACAGGGTTTACAATGGTATTTCGCCATATACCAAGACGCATGATGTATCTGGGATAGATGGACACTAACAATTTGATCCCTTTGAAATTGTAAGCGCTTGCAGGTTTCAATAATTTAGCAAAAAAAATATAGTTGTATGTTGATTAATTTTTTCCCCGAGCCCTATAAAATGCCTATATTTATATTAATTGTAATTTTTTTTTTTTTTAATCTCTTATGATATTTTAAACTTAATTAAAAATATGAAGATATTGACGTTATTTTTATTTTTATTTTAAATCAATATAATAAGAAAAAAAATTTGATTTAAAAAAAAATCACGTTAAAAAATCAACTAATTTATAAAATTTGATTTTTATTATGTCAACATGTCAACCACTCGACAATGTGTCAACCCCGTCGGCATAGATATCGGTATTCTTTTTAATCCCTATTATAAAAATAGCGTGCGGAGAGCATCACGAGCTCTCATAGCGTGTAGAGTGTAGATGATCTGTACTCGTGATGGCCTGAGGGCATGGGCAGTATTTTGTCTGCCTGGAAGGACGGCGTATTCTCTCGTAGGTGACGTCCGCTCTCAAAAACAAAACAAAAATAGCGTACGTGTGAATTTATAGGAAGATTGTGGACGGTTAGAACTTAGAATACTGCTTATTTATATAAAAAGGAAAAAAAAAAAAAAAAAATGGACGAATTGAAATTAACTTTAAAAAAGCATTTAATTAAGACTGGAAAGCAGCATATGTGGTGCCCATATTTAAAAAAGGTAGTAAAGAAGATTTAGGGAACTATAGGCCAGTTAGTTTAACATCTCTGGTTGTAAAAATTTTGGAAAAGTTACTGAAAAGTCATATAGAGAAGCACTTAGATGATAACAAGATACTATATAACTCCCAGCATGGCTTTAGAAAGGGTAGATCATGTCAGACAAATCTACTAGAATTTATGGAATATATTACTGAATGTATAGACAGGGGTGATCCAGTTGATGTCATATATTTAGACTTTAGCAAAGGCTTTTGATAAGGTACCCCATGTTAGGCTGATGCAAAAGTTGTCGCAGTATGGTATAGATGGAATGGTACACAATTGGATTAAAGAGTGGTTAAAGAACAGAAGGCAGTGTGTATTACTTAATGGTAATAAGTCATTATGGGAAACGGTGAAGAGTGGGGTACCACAAGGTTCTGTGCTGGGACCACTTTTGTTCCTTATATATATAAATGATTTAGACAAAGGTCTTAAATGCAAGGTTTCTAAGTTTGCAGATGATACCAAAGTGGTTACCTCAGTAAGGAATAATGATGGATGCATAAAGCTTCAAGGTGATCTAGATAGACTTCTTGGTTGGGCAGAGAGGTGGCAAATGAACTTTAATAGTAAAAAATGTAAAGTTCTTCATGTAGGTTACTCAAATGAAGGATTTAATTATGAAATGAATGGGGAGTGGCTTGAGACTGTGGACCAAGAAAAGGATTTAGGTGTGATAATTAGCAGTAATCTGAAGGTGGGTGATCAATGTTTGGAAGCAAGGAATAAAGCTAATAAGATGTTAGGTATAATTAACCGCAATGTAGTTTACAAGAGCAAAGAGGTTATAAGCAAACTATATAATAGCTATGTCAGGCCAGCATTAGAGTATTGTGCACAAGTTTGGGTTCCTCATTTAAGAAAAGACATAGATATGCTGGAGAGAGTACAACGTCGAGCAACAAGGATGATTTCTGGCTTTGAAAATAAGAGCTATGAAGAGAGGTTGAAGGAGTTAGGAATGTTCTCAGTTGAAAGGAGATTTCTCAGAGGGGATATGATACAAGTTTACAAAATATTTGCATCTGACAGTAATACAGAGATTGAAAAATACTTCATAGTGGACCATGGAAGAGTAACTAGAGGACATAACAAGAAAATTAAAAAGAAGCCATGCCATCTCGATCTAAGAAAATACTGTTTCAGTAATAGAGTTGTTAATTTTTGGAATGACTTGCCACGGGAGGTTGTTGACTGTGATTCTCTTGTCAAATTTAAAAAGGGGCTAGATAGATATATGGATGGTTTGGGTATTATATAGAATAATCTGACTAAGCCAAATTGGCGGGTATATATGAATTTTTGGATCAACATATCAACCTATGACTAAGCCTAACGGCAGTTTTTGTAGTGGGTGATGGTTCATTGAATATTGCATGTGTAATGGGGCTTAGTTTTTCTTTTATCTATGCATGACTATGCATGAATGAACTGATAACTGGGATGGGATAGACCTAGTCTTTCGTGCATGTATTAGTATTGTTATTATTTGTTTGGACTGGGACAGTCTCAATAGGCCCTTGTGGCTTCTAACTGTCTCTATTTTCCTATGTTCCTATGTTCCTAATTAGTGAAATAAGATGCTAATGTCATATACGTTAGTATATATATTTATGCTGTGCTAATTTGTGCTATTTTATTTTTATTTTTTCATCTTCCAAATCAATTTGGATTCGGCATTTCAAGATTAATTTTGTAGTATATATCACAAGCTGTGGTATATATATATATTTTAATATATTTTTTTCTTTTATTTTATAAAAGGGGTCTAGCGCCCATCTTTAAACATTCTTTAAATAATAATTAATTTACTTTTGTTTTATGTACGTAGTCCCAACAGATTAATGGTAATAATTCGATCCAGCACAATTTCTCTGTATTTTCGCCATATTGAAAATAGTCTAAGGTAAATCACGGTATGGTTAAATACGCAGTTTGTTTCTTAGCTGATATTAAATTGTTATTCAAAATATAAACGAAATGTAATGTATATTAAAAAAAATATGGTAATAAATTAGAATGAAACCAAATTTTTTTCGTAATTATGCATGGTTCGTCTCACATAGTATTTAGTAGTTATTCATAATATAAACTGGAAACTTATTAATATATTGATGTCAAAAATTCAATATCAAAAGTTCAGAGAACTTATTAAATTATGCCAATTAAAAAAATTCTTAGGCCATATATATATATATATATATATATATATATATATATATATATATATATATATATATTATATATATATATATATATATATATATATATATATATGGTAAAGGTGGAGATTGTTTCTGAGTTTCGATTGTTAAAAAATATCGAAAATCGAAAATATCGGAGAAGCCTATCGTAAACAAGAGAGTTGTCAGAGGTACGAGGTACTATTACTAGACATAGACACAATTATTATTACTTACTTTTCTAGCAGAACCTAATTCGACTTATCATAACCTGAACTACCGAAATTGCCATAAAAAGAGGCCTAACCTACACAAGAATTTGCCGTAAAAGAGACCTAACGTACACAAGAACGTTTGCATGACATAGTAGCCTAGGGCTAATTATAGGCAGGAAAATATCGATTAAAATAAAATAGACATAAAAAAATATTGATATAAAAATTATCGAAACAGAAACAATCTCCACCTAAGCATATATATATATATATATATATATATATATATATATATATATATATATATATATATATATATATATATATATATATATATATATATATATATATATATATATGCTTAGGTGTAGATTGTTTCTGACTTTCAATATTTTTATATCAATATTTTTTATATTGATATTTTATTTTAATCGATACTTTTTATACCTATAATTTCTTTACTTTCCTAGGCTAGTATGTCGTGCCAACGTTCTTGTGTAGGTTAGGCCTCTTTTACGGCAACTTCTTGTGTAGGTTAGGCCTCTTTTACGGCAACTTAAGTAGTTGCTCAGGTAGTAGTAGTTTATATATATATATATATATATATATATATATATATATATATATATATATATATATATATATATATATATATATATATATATATATATATATATATATATATATTTTATTTTATTTTTTTTTTATTTTTTTTATGGATTAATGATTATGCATCAAAAGTGCTTAAATTTTCTTCCTTTTATAATTTATATAGAGGAATATTGTTTTCTTATAATGTTGTATAAAAATTTAAATGGTTGAAAATTAAAAGGAATTGTCTTTTCTGTTTTCTCTTTTGTCTATAACCTCAAAATTGCATTAGATTAAAGCTCAATAAAATTTTGTTGAAGATTTGATTGAATATATATTAGGAATTCTAAACTCTAACAGTTCTATATTGGATAAATTATATTATAATGAAGATCAGATTCTTGTATTACCATATATGAAATCTTGAACCAAATATTAAGGAAGTTATATTTCTAATATATAAACTACTTTAAAGTTTTTTAACACAGTAAGAAGGAACTAAAATATCTGTTATATCATTATGTATCAAAAAATATGACAAAAAAAAACAAAAAAAAAAAAAAAAAGTTTTATTATTTTTTAAAAAATCAAAAAAATCAAAAAAATCACCAACCCTGGTTTCTACCATAGGCATGCAGCCGTTTGTCGCAGGTCATTAAGAATGTGTGGCTGGTGCTGTAGCTGTTGCAGCCACCTTTCCAGTGTGTCCCACAGATTCTCGATGGGGTTTAGATCAGGCTGTACAGGGGCCAGTTCTATGTTCGAATCCCTACCATGTTGAGGTAATAAAAAGCATATCTGGCAATGCATGGTCTGGCCTTACTGATGTAGGAGCCTGATAGTACAACATAATGATTCGACTATGTCCATTATGTATAATTGATTGCCCGGCTAGTTACTCTGCATCGAAGACGTGTAACTCCATGCAGGCATGGAGTTCTATACTACCCCAAACCATAATAGACCCACCGAAACTGAAGTATCTCTTGCATTGTGCATGCCGCATAGCGCTCATGATGCCTCCGATAAACCTTGGAACATCTGTCGGAGCTGTGCAGATTGAATCGGCATTCATCTGTAAATAGGATACCCAATCCTGGGGCCACCAATGCAGGTGTGGTGTGCGAAAGCCATTCTTGCTCTTCAGTGCTCCCTGGTGAAGGGGGACCCCTCTTGCCAGCCTCTGTGGGTGGTATCCATGTTCTACAAGTTGACGTTGAATGGTATTCATGCTAACAAGGGTCTGATGGTCAGCCTGCAGCTCGGCACTATGGTCATGTGGTGTTGCATGTCAATCGCGAGCTGCCATTAACCGTATATATCTTTCCTCTATGGCCGTTGTTGCCCGTGGTCTACAATGGCCAGACCGCCTGATGTGAACATGTGTGAACTCGTACCTCTGTAAGACCCTTCCAATGGTTGTATGGGAGACACCAAACCTTCAGTCCATATATATATATATATATATATATATATATATATATATATATATATATATATATATATATATATATATATATATATATATATATATATATATATATATATATATATATATATATATATAAGCTAAGGTTAAATTAAGTTTGTGAAAATTTTAAATAGTCAAATACTACGATGTAATTGAAATATCAAAGATCTAATGATTAAAGCTGAATCTCAGGATTCAGTCAAAATTAGAACATCTGTAATAATAATACTTTTTATGATTTTATTCACTTAATCTTTTCAGGGTTTTTATTTTTGTTGAAAGCAATAATTAAAATAAGCTTAATTCTACTACATTAAAAAATGAGACTTACTCTTTCATTATTCAAACCAAAGAAACCACACCTTGGTCCTGGAAGATATGTTAAACAGGGGTAAGTATAGTAACAAATTAGGAAATTTTATATAGGCTTTATTAGCTAACATTTATTTGGAAGCATATTAACAAGAAATTTCTTTTTAAATCAATATTACAGATTTATTTTTCTTATATTCATTGAACATATAGAATGTTAGGTTGAAAGACTCTTCTTCGCTCTGGTACCTGAAAGTTCATCCCTTTTATGATTCATTTAAACAGAAAATAATCAAGCATTCTTTTGACACTATCATACCTCCTGTTCTTAATTGAAACTCAGGTACTTGTGAGCTCTGAGATCAAACCATACCAGTTCTCCCTTACTGGTACTATTCTCAATTTTTAGTGAAAAGCGAATGCTAGGTTTATGTATGCAGCAACATTGTTGCTCTTTAATTTATAATTTTGAGTTCAAAAATTTTTACCATGTAGCTGAGGATACTTTGCAAGTCTAATTGAATTTATTTGTTTCATTAATGTATTTTAATGGTACTGACTATTTTCAGTTTTCAGTTTACCTAAGTAAACATGTTGAATCACTATTGTGAATCAAAAATAATTTTTCAAAATTTTTGTAGTTTTTTCAAACTTATACAAAATATGAAATTTTTGGATTTTTTTCCCTGAAAATATGCATATAATCATTAATTTAAGTGAATGTTGGATATTCTACTCCTTCCTTATAATTAAAATAATCTCAATTAAAATTTATATCTAATTTTCTTAACCTAAATTCTCTAAAATCATCATTTTGGATGATTTCAGGGATCACCACCTTTAATGACTTGTCTAGTTTCTGAGAAAAGCTGGTGACTTGATGGGCATATATCCATCGAGAACAACCATGAGCAGATGGTGCAGCTTCCTACCCATAACCATCTTGGAGATAAACCCAACATTCTTGACTTTTTTAACTTCTAATTTTTCTCCTTAGACTATTAAACCCTTTTTGCCTTAGTGTTCCTCCTATCACCTCCTATCTCCGTATCTTCAATTTCTCCAGGCATTCCACAGGAAAAACACCCTGTGTACTACAAGGAAAGGTTTTGAATATCCTTGGAATATTTATTGTTTCGGCGCGAGGGGTCTCTCTGAATGGGCTGATTGTGTAACTGAGGCATGGAGTATATTTAAAACTCTTTCTCTTCAGCTAAAATTTACAAAACTTTGTACTTGGGAGTCCAATGAATAGCAAACAGGAAAGATTACACTGGAAGTATCTCTAATTAATTTCTAAGAAAAAAATGGGTTAAAGAGTCAGATTTAGTGTAGACAAGTTAAAAGAATTTCAAAAATAATTGAAAGTTTCAAGTAGCTCCAATCTGTTTATTTTCGTTTTTTATATTTTACTTTTTTTAGATTCGGGTTTTCTATATGGTAATACCCCCTTCCCCTCTTTCTAATCAGTGGCTCTTTGTAGTTTTAAATTAAAATGATTTTGATTATTTTTATATACAATGATTTGTGTATAGGACTGATTAGAAATTCCTTTTGTTAAACTTAAAAGATAATCCCTGAAAAGGTATTTTTGTATTATCAAATCTCCGTGTAGAGGTTGAAAGTCTACCTGTTTTTTTATTTCCAACTTTTCATGCATACTTTCGAGTCTTGTATCGGGTCATGTCGGTCTTTAATTTGGCCATGCTTCAACTCTTGTTGTGGATTGTTGTGAAATTTGTAGTTTTTTGACTCCATATATATATATATATATATATATATATATATATATATATATATATATATATATATATATATATATATATATATATATATATATATATATATATATATATATATATATATATATATATATATATATATATATATATATATATATATATATATATATATATATATATATATATATATACTTTATATAAAAAAGAAAAAGAAGAGTAAATGTTGTTGCAAGGTGGGATGTACATCATGCGAGAAAAAACTTGGAAATTGAAGAAGAAAATATGCTCTATCTTCGACATCCATATTTAACATTAGTAAGTATAATATAATTAATGAACATTATTATTATTCCTAATCCATTACTATTTTCTTTCTTTTCTTATTTTTTTTGTTTTATAATATTTCATCCGACAGTGTATAGGGCCCTAACATTAGTAAGTATAATATAATTAATGAAAATTATTATTATTCCTAATCCATTACTATTTTCTTTTTTCTATTTTTTTGTTTTATAATATTTCATCCGACATTGTATAGGGCACTAGGCAATCCATAGTTCCAGTCGGCAGCCTAAACTAGTATGTTGGTATCACTACTGAATCAAAAAGTAATTGTCACACTAACCAGGCCACAACCAGGGATCAGCACACCACATGTTCTTTGTATATAATTCGGTTTATTTCACGTCACAACTTACAAAGCAGACAGTGAGCTTACTCCTCATATATATAAATATTCCCTGAATGAATTTACTTTATACAAGATAACATAGTTAGCGAGCAAGCCACTACAACCTGAACCGTCCAGAACTTTGACCACCTTTCTTTTTTCTTACCACCTTATCTTTTTAGTCTTTGTAAGACTACAGCAGTCTCTTTTATTGTCATATTAATCATCATACTTATAGAATTTCCTTATTGACACTATGTGTACAAATTTTTTTAGAACATAGATCGCTTCGATTATCAGTTAAAAGATTACTATCAGGACTATGTTTAATAGAAAAAGAAAACATTTAAATGTAAAACTTTGATGTACAAAGTGCATGATGTCAGTTTACTTTATTTTAAATATAACGATATGTACTGTATATATAAAAATTGAGTATATTTAGATAAACTTAAAATTTAAAAAAAACAAATACAAATTCTTAACAGTTTTTGATGCCAGAGGATGGCATAGATTGTAGAATGCCTTTTTTTATTTTTATTATTTTTTTATTTTTATTTTTTAATTTTTTTTATATTTTATATATATATATATATATATATATATATATATATATATATATATATATATATATATATATATATATATATATATATATATATATATATATATATATATATATATATATATATATATATATATATATATATATATATAAAGAGAATCACCTCATTTATAAATGTACAGTCGTGAACAAAAGTTCGTTCCTATTAGGCTGGAAATAAATATTTATATAAAATGGGGATCATTTCAGGTTCAGCCAAAAACAGTTCAATTAAGCCCCTCTCAATATTTTTATTGTCTTTTTATTCAAAATAGAGCTTTTATGAAATGATTTCCATTTTATATAAATATTTATTTCCAGCCTAATAGGAACGAACTTTTGTTCACAACTGTACACCTACAAAATACCAATATAAAACAATAAAAGCATGAAAAAATAAACAATTGAAAAATTTTAATTTCAGCCAGACCAGAATTTTAGGTACATCTCTATGTTCTGCACTTATATATGATTTATAATGAATTTCATATAACCTTGATATAGATAGCACTGTTCTTAGTTATTTCGGTACTGGAATAACATTTCAGTTAAAGCTTTAGGATCACTATTTTAGCATTTTTTTTTACGGCTCTATGCTTAAAAACGTTAATATTTCTTTATTTCTTTAATGTATATATATATATATATATATATATATATATATATATATATATATATATATATATATATATATATATATATATATATATATATATATATATATATATATATATATATATATATATATATATATATATATATATATATATATATATATATATATATATATAGATATATATATATATATATATATATATATATATATATATATATATATATATATATATATATATATATGGTGCTGTGAAAGAAAAAAATCTAAAATAAGTGGTGACAAGTTTTATTGCGAATGCTATGCACTACTTTGTTATTGGTTTATTCTATCAAATCAATGTTTTACTACTTTCTTGGATGATAATACTTTAAATTCAAAAATTGGTGTATTTTACTGATTGGCTTCAAAATTTTCCCAATTGTGTTAGTTTTAATTCAAAGTCAAAATTTATGCTTTTGAGACAATATCTACATTTGTTGAGTTTAGGGACTAGAGGATCCACACAAGATGTTTCTACATTAACATGATCAACTCAGTATAAAATTTTGGTTTGGATAATAAGTTCTCTGATTTATGGGTCATAGTTTTTATTAGAAATGTTACAGATTTTTCGTACTCGGAAAACTTTCAGAAGATTTTCTTGTGCTACTTAAAAAAAAAAAAAAAAAAAAAAATGAATTTTTTGAAATTAATACTTTTTCAACATGGAACCCTGCCCACTCTCCTCTTTTTATTTATTTATATATTTATTTATTTTTTTGAGATAGATTAAGGAGTTTTTAAATCAATTTTCTATAATTATAAATTGGATGCGCTGGGTTTTATTTATTTTTTTTTATTTATTTATTTTTTGTTTTCTAACTTCTCTAGATATAAAGTTTAGTATAACAGATTTTGTGAAATTAAACTGTTCTTATGTGTGTGTGTGTCATTGAAAAAGAAATAAACACAGATTGATTTAAATAAGCAAAACCAAATATTTAAAGGTTTACTAGTACCATTAAATTAAACAAATATTACATCATATTTTTTTGATTTTTTAATTCTGCGTTATTTAAATGAATATTTTAGTTTTTTTAATAGATTATGCAGATTAGTTGTTATTTGTAAGATTTAGACATCAGTACGTCTGTAATGTGTTGTTGCGAAGCTAGACTGTCAATATGATGATCCGAGATTGAATTTTGTTGAGGACAGCTCCGGTGTATGTTTAGGAACTTAAAAGATCCTAGAGAGAGAGGAAGGTTGGTAACATGTTTAGGTTAAAAGTGCGTTCCCAAACCATCCCCTTGGGAATAGGGTACTACTTTTTTTTTTTTAATTTTTTTTTTTTTTATTTTTTTTTTATATTATTATATATATATATATATATATATATATATATATATATATATATATATATATATATATATATATATATATATATATATATATATATATATATATATATATATATATATATATATATATATATATATATATATATATATATATATATATATATAATTTTTTTTCTTTAGCAACAATCGTTTGGGCATGCTGCTGCCTATGGAAAACATAAAGAATTTGTTGCACAGAAATATTTAGAGAGGATAATGAAGGAAAAGAAAAAGCGTGACGATGTTCATTTAGAAGAGCGATTCGCTTGTTTAAGGATCAGAGATAAATGGGATTAGATTGGATTTTGTTAATAGTTTGTAAATTGTAATTACTAATATTTTTTTTATATATATAAATTAGTTTTTTTTTTATGATCTCCTTTGATTCTATTATCATTGTATTTTCTTTCTGAACCAAAATGTTTTTCAGACAAAAGGCTTTCACTTAATATGTAAATATTGGAGCATTAGATTTGTTTTAGCAGAAAAAAAAAAATTTTTTTTTTTAAGCATTGAAAACAAATTGTCAAGTCAAAAATTATTTATTCGGCTAAAATAGTTAAAAAAAAATTACAGTAGTTTTGTTTAAAATTAAAATTATATTATTATATCAAAAAATCTAGGAAAGTGTGTACCTTCGGCTTAACAATATAAAATTCTATAAGCTTTGACTAACTTCAACTGACCATCCTTTCAGTTTCGTTAAGGGATTGTCCCTGATGTTCTTCGTTCTCTGACCCGGTATCGTAGCTCAGTGTGAAGTGATGACTTGTGTACACTTTATAAATAAGAAAAAAGTATAACCTCTGTTCCCTTTTGTCTCTATTCTCAAGTTTCAGCTAATGGCGGTTGTACACATATATTCACAACAACGATATTTGTTATCGAGCTAATAATTTTGATTTTTTTTTCTTCTTATGACGTAGGTTTCTTGCCAAACAATAAATTAACTAAATCTATTATCCTAAATTCTTCAATTATCTAAACTTCAACATAGAGCACATTTTTGCTAACTTCTTTTCTTTCCTTTGACTTCATTTTAAAATTTCAATGATGTTTACCACCAATTTGTTTTCTTCTAGTTCTCAAGATGCAGCTGATGAACTATCCTTCCATTTCTTAATCCCGAATAACATTGAACAGACAGTGAAGCTCCTTATTCATATCCCTGATTGCCTCGCAGATGAATCCAACATTCATAATCTTTTATCTTCTTATCTATCTTCTGTTCAATGCTTTCCGCCTCTTGGTTTCTCTAATCAGCTTATTTTTGTATCTTGTTCCATCTCTTTAAGTTTTTAAAGAGAAAAATCCAACCTAGGACACTTGTCATACTTGTTTGGTTTTCATTGGAATGATTATTGCTTTATAAGAAGGGGTCCCACTGAATGCACTGAGAATATAGCCTAGTTGATTCTCTGTGGCATATAGTCGTGCATTCTCTTCTCTTTTCCATTCAAGTAAAATTCATTAACCATTTGTTTTACTTTCTCATGCTATTCAACACAGGGATATCGTCCTCAAACCTTAGAATCGCCTTCTTCTATTTCTTCACGGGATCGTGCAAAATATATCCAACCTAACATTTAGAACTCTTCTCCTTGGAAAATGCAATAATTTTTCTGGTTCCTCTTCCTCTAGTTCTTTTTGGTATTATGCAAAACTAAGGCCATCCAAGGTGCTACCAAAACGAGCCCGTTGAGCTGTACGCTTTATTGAAGAAAGAAGGCTAATTTATCACTCATGATAATCTCTGATTTTTGAATAACATCCCATCCATACCTAACGGTCATCAGTCGTATTCAAGGGATTCCGAATCATGTTCGGAAACTCTTCTAACAACCCAGCTGACTCTCAACCCTCTGAAAGTACACATCTGTACGTCGAGATCTGTCATTGGGGAGATTGGAAGTTCCCTCATAAGAGCGCAACAGTCTTGAAGCGATAAGCTAACTGGGTTGCAGAGTAACTCCCAAAGGGTGGACTCCTTTACAGCTCTGGATAAAGATTTGGTATCTATCACCGAATCTGCTGCTTCCTAACTGCATAATTTTCTATCTCCATATTTATGGAATCATGCCATCTTTTGGAGTAGGGTGTGTTCCTTGTCCCAAACAGGGTCAGATCCAATTTTTATTCTGTATGACCTTCCCTTTCCTCTAGGATTTGAGTTCATTCTCCTTGAGCCATCAAATTACTCCAGTTATCGAAAGACAAAGTCTTGCTCGCAAAAGGTAGACTTTTAATGGAAAGTGACAATAGTCACCGTTGGCACATTTGATTAATATCCCTATTTTCATATTTCTGACGAAATTTCTTCAATGAAATTGTCAGATATATCTTCAATTTTGAGGAATTAGCAAGATTGATAAAGACGCATAACCTATTGCCATATGCCTCCAAAAACTTCAACTTCACAACCAACTTGTTACAAATTGCTTCTCGCATCCCAAAACCGTGGTCCTGACAAGCGAGAGAGGTGAGGTGGCGATTCTGTACACCCAGATGGTACCCCTTTCCACCCATTGGCATGTGGTGGCAACCAGTTTCCAGGTTGACTCGCCGCTCACTCTGCTATGTCTACCTCGCATCTAGTTGTAAGTAGGCGAAGAGCAGCCTTCTGAAATTGTTCTAAACAATTCCACTTTGTGTTAGTTCTAGCGGATTTCGACATCCAACACTCTTTATGAGGCTACTCTAACTCTGTAACGTCTCCTTACACGGATTGGCTTCGAGAGGGACTGTAAGTATTTACCATTTTGCTTATGCGAATCCCAGTACTTGGAGCCAATTTAGAACACTTCGTTTACGGACTTCTCTTCCACAAGGCGTGAAGCTGCCCTTGAACAACCTCTTTTACAAAGGCGGAATTGAAAGTATTCTTTATTTGAGCTTCATTCATTTTTACTATTATTATTTTTAAACTATTTAACATTTCTCACAAACGCATCCAATGGTCCATTGTAATACTAACTTTACGTTTAGTGATTCATTGATTGATTGACTTGAAATCTGAATTCCAATTCTTTTTTGAGTTTGATGCTCGCTCGTAAATTTTGAATGCAAGAACTTAGATTTACCAATATATATCGATTTTTCTCATTATATATATATATATATATATTATATATATATATATATATATATATATATATATATATATATATATATATATATATATATATATATATATATTAATATATATATATAATATATATATATATATATATATATGGGTGGCTCAGGTTCACCCGTCTTTTGGATAAGGTTGAGTCAAAGGTTAAAAGACTTATAAACTGTTCCGCTCTTTCTGATTCACTTGACTCTTTATCTTTGCGACGCGACGTTGGTTTCTTGTCTCTTTTCTATAGGTACTACAGCGGCAAATACTCGAGGGAATTATCCACCCGTGTACCTCCACCTTTACGCCTTCCTCGCAGTACAAGGGTGCATTGTCTGCGCATCAATTCTGCGTGAACATAAGCAACTCCAGGCCTGTCCGCTGTGATGCCTCCTACTTTCTGTTCTGTGGAATCCCATCTTCTGTGTTTCCTGCCGAATTTAATCTCAATTTCTTTAAAGCCCGCGTCTTCGCCCACCTAAGAAATTTGCGTTAGGTGGGTCCTGCAGGGGTCGTTTTTATTTTATTATTATTATGTCATTTTCTACTTTTTTTTTGTTCTACTTTATTTTATTCTTATATGAATATGCCCGTGAGTGGTGGTGATGTAAAAATATAAAAAAAATATATAATATATATATATATATATATATATATATATATATATATATATATATATATATATATATATATATATATATATATATATATATATATATATATATATATATATATATATATATATATATATCACCTCTGGTGAGCAAAGGCTATAAAGGCTTACTAATTTCCTCCAGAGTTGGGGAAATTCTGCAAATTTGGTCAAGTTAGGCTTACATGTCCCGATGCACGGCGTCAGAAGGTATTTAAGTCAAAAGTTAGGGAAACAGATAAAGGGAGTGTGTTTCAGACTTTACCAGTAAAGTACATATAAAATTGAACATAGCGGTTAAGTCTGGGGTCAGAGAAAAGATGAGACTGTGTAGAAAGAGGTGTTGCACCAGCTCTTCTCAATTTAGGAGGTGTACGATGAGAGTTCAGAAGAGCGATAGTATAGAGAGGGTGACGCAACAATTCGATGGGCAGAAAGAGAGTGGAGAGAATTAATAAGATGAAAAGCCTTAGACTCCACCTTTTCCAAGAGCCGGATGAGTGGAACCACCTCAGATGTGTTAGGCGTATTCCATACAGGGAAAAACAACACCCATATACAGAGAAAGCAATTGGGTTAGCGTGAAGAAATTACGAAGTCGCCTCAGAACATTTAACTTCTTAGAACCTTTAAAAAGATAAGTAATGTGATCTTTCCAAGAAAAAGAAACGCCGTTTGTTTTGGAAGATGTCATAGTTGTGTGGAGGGTTGGGTAGAGTAGAGAGATGGAGAAGTGGAGTTTTTGAGGCATTGAACTACCATATTTTCTCTGCCTCAATTTAAAATACGGGAATAATCAGAGGTGGGTTGCCCCAAGGCGACCCTCCTTGTGTCAATTAACTGCTGTTGGGAGGGACGTCTTTCAAATTGAATAGAGTAATGAAGAGTGAAGTCATCGACGTAGAAGTGGATAGGTGATTAAGTAATAGAGAATGTCATTAATGAAAAGTAGAAAAAGTGTTGGGGATAGGATATCCCTAAGGAACACCACTATTAATAGTCTAATAATTATTAATATTAATTTAATATTAATAAATTTAAAGGATGAACGGTGACAGTCTACAACAGCTGCTATCACAACCGGAAGGGGAGTGAGAGGGAATATATTCCAAAAGAGGGAACTTTTGAAATTAAAACCTTGTATCAGACTCTATTGAAAGTTTCGATAAGTCTAGGGCGACAGCAAAAGATTCACCGAAATGCCGAAGAATGGAGGACCAAGAGTCAGAGAGAAGAGGAAGGGGATGGTCATCAGTAGAGAGTTTTTTACGAAAGCCATACTGTCTAGCAGAGATATTAGAAGAATCGAGGTTTTCAAATCTTCCTGTTAAGAACAGATTTGAAAATTTTAGAAAGAACAGAGGTTAAAAGAAATGGGACAGTAGTTGGGAGAGGTCCTCCTTTTTCGGTATAGGCTGAATGAGTGCACGTTTATATATATATTATATTTTTTAATAAATATAACTATATAATATCGATATATAGATATATATATATTTATATATCCGGATATTATATAATATATCTGAACAATCGAATTTTATTGCATTAAAACAACTGAAGTTTAACAATATTTTATTTATATTACAACAAAAAAAAAAAAAAAATCTGCATGTAAATGTAAAATTATTAATTTATTACAGTAATAATAAATGATTATTATCTACACGTCATCATTATTATTATTATTAAATGGAAAATTTTAAGTGAAAGTTCAAGCAGAGTAAGTAGTACTAAGTTTCCTAATAATACATAATAATAATTAATAATGATAATGAATTCCCGAATCAAATGTCAATAAAAATTAATTAATAAGGCAGTAGCTGGACAAATAACTGATATATATATAATATATAATATATATATATATATATATATATATATATATATATATATATATATATATATAATATATATATATTATATATATATATATATATATATATATATATATATATAATATATATATATATATGGAACTTTTAAGAGCTACATTTATGAGTATAATGACAACGATTACTACGTCCGACATCGAAAATAATTTTTGTATTGCTTATTAAACTTGGTTCAGACTTCACATAAAGTTGTAGGTCCCTCTGTCCTATCTCAGATATCGGATATTTTTTAGTTTTTAATAACGTTTTAAATGAAAACCTTACGCCATATATATATATATATATATATATATATATATATATATATATATATATATATATATATATATATATATATATATATATATATATATATATATATATATATATATATATATATATATATATATATATATATATATATATATTATATATATATATATATATATATATATATATATATATATATATATATATATATATATATATATATATATATATATATATATATATATATATATATATATAAATTTTTAATTTTTATATTAAAACCTATCATTTTGATCTGGACTCTGTGTTATTTGCATATAAGTCGTCGAGTTGTGGTTTGAAGTACTTCCTTAATTCTGGTCTTTTGGACTTCAATGTTGGTGTTAATAAACCATTTTGAACGCTGAAGGGATCAGGATGCAAGTAAATGTCTTTCACCTACAATGTAAAAACAATAATAAAAATAATAATAATAATATAATTTCTGTTCAGATTTTCAAAGCGCTCTGACACTCTTTCTTGCTTAAATTTCTCATGCAAACAAAGAATGAAAATTTAATGTTCTCGTTTACCTGAGGTCTTATTTATTTTTTGTAATTGATGGTAAAAATGGAGGAAATATTGATATTAGGGACTTTAATCGTGTGAAACATGATAATGGCAAAAAGTAGATAAAAATGGGGAAATGTTCATGTCTTTAAACGACGCAAAGAATTTAAATACTCGTAGAAGTGTTAATTTTATTTTAGTTTTTTTATTATTTATTAATTTTACATTAATAAGAGAAATAAAGGTACGACGATAGCTGGAGTCTTACAGTACAAAGACTAATACAGTCATGGTCTTTTTTAAGGAATAAAAAATTACCAAATAATATTACAACATTTAATAATAAACTTAGAATTTAATAAATTTTAAAATACTCACAATTCAAGTTGTTATTTTTTAACTAGCGTTTTGATTACGTACCTGTTCAAAGGATTTGAGACCCGCATTTTTTCCCCTTTCTGTAATATCGTCAAGGATGAGTTGTTTGACCCGAGGGTCATTGCAAAGAACAGATAAAGTTCCTGATATGCCATTGCTTCTCGCCCAACTTTTTACTTCCTCAACATCCGGAACTATTATTCCCACTACGTATGACTAATATATATAAATATATATATATATATATATATATATATAATATATATATATATATATATATATAATATATATATATATATATATATATATATATATATATATATATATATATATATATATATATATATATATATATATATATATATATATATATATATATATATATATATATATATATTATATATATTATATATATATATATATAATTTATTTTTTTTTTTTAGGTGAGGTAAAAAAGAATAATATAAAATTCCACAAACTCCATCTTATTATAATCATTAAAAAATTCATTCATGCTAATAATGAAAACGGCATTCATAAATATAATTCATGACACCCTAATTGTAGCTCTATCCTATCCTTTTACTGGATATCACTTTAAAGTTTAAATAGTTTGAAATTCAGTGTTAAAACAGTTTTTCATTTTCTTTATTGGCATTTCACTTTGCATTGTCTCATTTCTTTTGCAAGTATCTGGTCTTGTATCACATTTGTCTGCTAAGGGTAGGAATTATTTTTTATTTTTAATATGATCTCTACTTAATGCTGAAGGGAGCTCTGCAGCATTTTAAACAATACCTGCCTTCTAGCATTGCATATTTGTTTCGTTTGAGAACAATTCCTTGTTTCTTCATTTTATAAGCACTTCTTTACAACAAGGAGAATGCCTTTACCTATAGTTTAAGGAAAGGAAAGGTCAACAACTGTACTGACCTTGTAGAGTTAAAGTTCTGAATCTAATTTCACTTTTGAGAAACTTTGCAAAACGACTGCGTAGTTGCACAAACAATAATCCGTTAAGTGAAAAAGGTAACTCATATAACACATTAAAGCATTTACTCATTAAAGCATCTTCCCCATTTTTGAAAGAAATTGAAATACAAACTTTTTAACTCTTACTTTTAGACTTTCTCCGTGAACGAAGACTTGACCGACATATGGCGACCGTAAATATATACTTTCGATTTTTTCTGGTACTATGTATTCTCCTTGTGATAATTTAAATATATGCTTCTTTCTGTCAATGATTTTTAGCGTTCCATTCTGTTTTTTAATAAAATAACTTAATTAAATTTAATGATACAAAAAGCTTTATCTAAACATTATTTAACAATAAATTACTGTCATAAACTTACCGGTAACCATTCTCCGACGTCTCCAGTATGCAACCAGCCTTGAGAATCGATTGCTTCTTTTGTCTTTTCTGGGTCTTTAAAATAGCCTTGAGATACGTTTGCTCCTTTAATGCAAACCTCACCTTGCCCTAAATAAAACTTTTATGTTTCAAATTTTTTAAAAGTATATCTGGTTTCTAAATATGTAGGTTACAAAATAGCATTACTTAAAAATTATTCGCTTTGGTGTTTTTTTTAGTGAAAAGAAAATATTTAAAACATGAACTTCATGAAAAAAGGCTGACACATCACTTAGACTAGTTTTTACATTGTAATATCTGTCGAGAACTTTTCAATTTACAATAAAGAAGGAATATATGTAAAATATATAAAAAGTACTTAACTTTCCCTTCTTTTATCTCCTTTTGAATTTATTATTCATTTTTTTTTCGTTATTTAACTGTCAAAGTTAAAAGTTTATCCAACTATTTTAAAATTCAGAAATCAAGTTAATGTTATGCGAAAATTATGTACAGTTAAAATTATGAGAGAGAATGCTACATAATGTCTAAATATTCATTACGTACCTTGTGCTGCATAATAATCCATTTCGGGCACATCAACCAGTTTTATGGCATTAGAAGGGAGAGGGGTTCCTACGTGTTCTGGCTTGTAATCACCTTGAACAGTTAAAGTTGCTGGGGCCACACATTCTGTTTGGCCGTAACCCTCTACAATCTAAAAACGGATTATATATAAATTGCTGAAAAACACAGATCATAAAATTTAAGATTATTGAAAATTTTAAATACTACTAAACATTGTTTGACTATTTCGAATAAATTATCTTTATGTAATAATAACTATATCAGTTAAAGCAAAGTGATGTCCATTATAAACTAAGTTTTAGCCATGAAATTACTATTAAATACAACTCTATGAATGTACCAAATAATTACATAAAACATGGTAATGTATAATTTACCACACAGCCTAGAGCGCATCTCATAAAAGTTAAAACATTTCCTGCCAGAGGCGCTGAGCCCACCACAAGCAAACGAAGTCTTCCTCCCATCCCATCTTGAACTTTTTTGAATACCAATTTATCCCACATTGAAGTCCGTCTAACAACTCCTCTGCAAATAGGGATTTGATATAATCAAAAGTTTAAATTCAAAGTACTCAAATAATAATAAAATAATTAAATGCATTTCCCTTCCTTTGTAAATTTGTATACAATTTATTAAAACAAAAGCTGATATATATATAGTTTCTTAAATAATATTTTTTTTCTTGACTTCCTGTACAGGTGTAGACATTGCGCACTAATGTGGGAATCTGAGACTGATGACTACATCTAGACCAAACGAGAGAGAATGTCGATAAAAAAAAAATAGAGTATTAGCTATATCTTTTGGAACAGGTTTAAGTTTCTTACGAACACAAAAATTACGTCTGATCGGAAGAATGAGATTCAGTTAAAATGTTTGACAGTCAGTCACCATAGATTATATTTTGAAGAGCAAGTAAACTTTTGCTTCTTATGGTCTCCAAAGTAGGAGATGATTGACCGGATACAGAGTTTTCCCTTGCCTTAAGATATTCATGAGTAGCACTGGTTTGACCATTACGAAGTCGTGTAAATTTAATCTCTCCCTTTGGATGATTAGGCAATCTGGGAGAGATATCAATCTTCACGAGGAGTTTTACAGAACGATATTCCGTATATAATGATAATGCATAATGCATGAACGTATTTCGTATATAATGATAATTCATGATAGGGATGAGAAAATGATCTGAGACGGGTTACTAGAGATAAAGTTCAGCGTAGGTAGTTCATATTATCTTTTTAGCCTCAGAGAAAAAAGTTAAGGATACTCTCAAATCGTCTTTCAATCAGTCATGTAATTTTGTAAATTAGTAAAATGAACCCATTTTTGATTATACATGACTTTCATGGGGAGGTGGGGAGAATATATATTTCTTCGAAAATAATCTTATAGATTAATTTTTTCCCGGATATTGAATATGGGATTATTCTCAAAAAGATTATAAATTAAAAATGACTGATGGGATGCCCCGAACGTTCTGTATATGAATTCTACTTTTTCTAGAGCAATTAGCATGACGATAAGAATTCCTAGGGGCTTAAAATATTTCATTATTATTATTATTATTATTATTATTATTATTATTATTAAACAGGCCTACCTTTCGATTTCTGCCTTTTTACTGGCTAGAGCCATTCTCAACATGAATCTTTTTATGGCTGATCCACTAGCAGCGGCCATGACCTTGTCATAAACCCTGTTCAAGAGTCTCGGAACTGACGGAGTGATTGTCGGTTTTAAACATTTGTAATCGTCTACGAGGTTCCTTATATCTCCAGAGTAAAAACCAACAGCCCCACCGGCGATGTAGACGGCGACCTCGCAACATCTTTCCAGCATGTGAGCGAGTGGAAGGAACGACAACATCACGTCTGACTGGAATATTATTATTATTATTATTATTATTATTATTATTATTATTATTATTTTTAATTTGTACGAAAATGAAATATAAAATATCAAATAATTAATTCGTTACAAAAGAATATTGTGTGTGATTATTTATCGTAACTTTAACGTACAAACATCGAAAACTATAAACAAACTTTCGTACAGTGGAACATAAAAGCATGCCATATTATATGTTAACACAATATTAGAGAATTACATAATTATTATAAAATAAAAAAAATAATTTGTTATAT